>JASDQU010241569.1:81778-112958 GCA_032191745.1 Picea mariana
TGGATGAATATGAGCCCCATTGGAGTTTAGTTAGCATGTTGATGATGAGCTGGGAATCCCCCTCCACAGTGAGTTGATGAAACTGAATCTGGTGGGAAATTTGTAGACATTTTATTAGGGCCCATAATTATGCATCATTTTTGGAGTTGATGCCTAGATAGCCATAAAATATATGAAGAATCTGACCATTATTGTCTTTGAATACTCCACCATAACTTGATGGTCCAAGATTACCTTTAGAAGCACCATCAAAATTCAGTTTGATATAATCTGTCTGGGGAGGAGACCAAGAGGAGGGAATAGAATATTTGGGAGGATGAAATAGGGAGGGAATAGAGGGTGTGGGAGTTGAGGATAGCCAAAAAGAAATGAGGATATTCTCTCTAGGAGAACAATGAAGATCAATTTGGTGCCAAGATTCTTTAGAGATAGTCTCCTTGATATTTTGCTTGATCTTCCTCTAGATTATTTCCTTAGGTTGGGATTGATCCTTAAAGATTTGGAAGTTGTGTTCTTTCCAAATTTCCCAAAGGATGAACCCTAGAAATATCACCCAACTGCGATTAAGCATTGGATTGACGAAGAAAATATCATGCCAAGAGGAGATTATGGATCTAACAAAGTTCATATTGTGGTCTGATTTTGTGAAATCCATAACACCTTGATCCCAAAGAGAGTTACTAAAGGGATAGGAGCTAAGGAGGTGTTCCAATGTTTATTCATGGTGGGTGAAATGAACATAGAACACAGGCCCAATGAAATCCCCTTCTACATAGATGATCCCAAGTGAGAATATTTTTGTGTGCTACTTTCCAAAGAAAGGTGGCTATTTTAAGCCATAGATTGTTTTTCCAGATTCTCTACCATATTTCTTCCTCTAGGAGGTGAGGATGATGGGAAGATAAAATATATTCTTATTTTATAGTGAAGTTACTAGTTGGATGATATCCACTTCTTATTTTATTAGGTTGGGAGGAGACTCATATTTTTCTATGAGTTAAAAGTTTTAATAAGAATTGAAGCAAGCATCGAAGTTGGAGGGGAACCATTTGATCATAGTAGGCTGCCCCACTTCCCTTCCAAGGCTTCAGCAACAAGCCATATAGAAATTCTCAGAGAACTATAGCTAATGGCCAACGCAACAGGGAACAATTCCCAGCAAAAATATCACCTGAAGAGAATTCTCACGGGCCTGAAAATGCACCTCTTCGTCAACAAATATATTTCCTGGAGAGAATTTTCACTGGTCTCACAACCCACCTATTCAAAAATAATTATCTCACCTAGAGAGAATGATCATAATCCTGATAACCTACCTCTTCGTCAACGAATCTCTCGCTTGGAGAGAATTCTCACGATCCTGACAACCTGCTTCTTTGACATCAAATCTCTCACCTGAAGAGAATTCTCACGGGCCTAACAACCCATATCTTCAACCACAAACCGATTTTTACCAAGCACATGTTTATACAATGACAGTCAGTTTTAGATCCCCTTGGAGGAGTGTCGGTCTGAATGATCAAGGAATGAGATGAATTATTTTTCTCCCCCTCGAAATACACTAAGGCCAACGATATATATTGCATGACTTAAACTAGAAAATTTCCAACTTCAGAATTAGCGTTAGCCACATGGTGACTCATTCCCATCCCTCGGGAACTTATGATAAATAATTATCCATAAATTACACTTTTTGGAAAAATGAATAAAATATTCCCTTGGACTTAAGCCCAGGGATGATTTTAAGGATGGAAATTTATTTTAAAATGTAGAAACCTTGGCGAATCTTACTAATCCTTCATATGTCAACTATAAATGTTTGGCGATATTTTTGTAAAAATATTCAAATTTCTAAGTATTTTGTATAGTTTTTATAAAATTTTGGCGATTTTTAAGGTAAAATAATTTTATCCTATAGAATTTGGGCTAATCATTTTTAAAATAGCGAATCTCGTTTTTGGAAAAACCATGGAAAATTAGCCCATGAGCGAAATTTAGCCCCTAAAATCATCCCTTCTTAAGCCCCATTGGCTTAGCCCTCACTTTTCCCTTTTTCAGTGGAGTTTATTTCCCCCATTTCTTTTTGTCTGGTCTATCTACACACAACAATGTGATATTATTAATAACTTGAGTGTGATTACGTTTAACAGGGATAGATGCACTAGCCTATTTGCATCCCAACTCACCAACCCAATAACCACACAGGCTCTTCGACCTCAAATACACACACACACACACACATGTGTGTGTGTGTGTGTGTGTGTGTGTGTGAAAAACTCGTTCCTATGTGCACTTCAAGGTAATATTCGTGCATTTAATCCAATACATGAAACACTATGGAATATGCACACACTTTTTATGATAACAATCCTCGCACACTACTCAGGTGCATGCAAAACTAAACCCAAAATAGGTGCCAATGACTCACCGGCCTAAATGTACACTTACAATTTCAGGTGTCTGCAACATTGAACCAACACTTGGTGCCAATGAATCACTAGCCTAAATGTATATTTACATTTTCATTTTCAATTGAAGTTCATATTAGGGATATTACATTCCTCTCCCCCTTATTTATGCACTGTCCTCGGTGCATTATATACACATGTACATACAAAAACTTCAAAAGTATTCAAAACGATACGGGTACTCTTCTCGCATAGCATCCTCGCACTCCCAAGTTGCATCCTCAAGATTGTACCAAGTCCATTGGACCTTTACTATCTCCATCGATTGATTCCATAGTTGTTTGATTTTACGATCCAATATGCAAACCGACTGCACTCTAAAATCACCTTCTGCTCTACCTGAATCACATTCCAATCAATTATATGATTAGCATCATGTACATACTTTTTAAGCAATGATACATGGAAAAAATTATGAATACACTAGGATGTAGGCAATGCTAGCATATATGCGATAGGACCAATCCTCTCTAGGATTTCAAATGGCCCACAACACTGTGTTGCCAACTTAGAATAATTTCCCAACTTCAAGGAACTATGTCTGGCTTTTAATTTCAAGAATACATGGTCACCCACATTGAACTCTCTATGGGTTTTTCCTTTATCTACACAAATCTGCTTCCTTTCTTGGGTAGCCTTTAAATTATGCCTTATATTTACCATATACTCCTCCATTTCCTAGAGCATATCTGGCCCAACCACTATGCAGTCTGTTGGTTTGTCCCAACTCACTGGTGTGTTTCACTTTCTGCCTTTAGGTGCCTTAAATGGGCTGATCTTTGGAGATGATTGATACCCATTTTTATAAGAAAACTCAACCAAAAGAAACTATTTTTCCCTCTACATCTGTTTTTCCATCACATACATCCTTAGCATATATCACTTTATTTACCCTCTCTGTTTTTCCATCTGTCTTGAGGTGATATGTTGTGCTAAATTTCATATTTGTCTCAAATCCTTTGAATATCCCTTTCCAAAAGTTTGATGTGAACTTGGGATCTTTGTCAGACACAATTGTCTTAGGTACACCGAGTATATTAGCAATTTCTTGCATGTATATTTAAGCAATGTTGGATTCCTTGTGCACTTACTTCAATGGAATAAAATGTGCAACTTTAGTAAGATTGTCCACCACTACCATAATAGAATCATGTTGCTTAATATTCTTAGGAATATTAGTAATGAAATCCATGGTCAAAACTTCCCACTTCCACTCAGGAATGGGAAATAATTGTAGCAAACCCGTTGGATGTATGTGCTCAGCCTTGACCTTTTGACATTTAAGGAATCTAGCAATAAAATTAGTAACCTCCTTTTTCATTCATGCCCAATAGTATTGTTTTTTGACCGTTGCAATTGTATATTGGTAGCATGTGTGTCCAGCATAAGGAACTCTTCCAATAAAAAATATTTCAACTCCTAAACATTTGGCACATAGAATTTGTGCCTATACATGAGGATTCGATCCTCTTTTAGATCATAACCTTCAAATTGCTGATGTGACATACCTTGCTATGAATTTACCTTTATGTTCACATAGCGCTGATTTGATTTGGCGACCTCTAAAATTCTATCACACAAATATGTTTTGTACATGCTAATGGTTGTAGCATGCATTTCGTGCACCCTCCTGCCGAGTGCGTCAACCACCTTGTTCTCTTTTCCTTTGATATGCTTTATGTCAAAGTCATACTCACTAAGGAATTCTAGCCACCTACTTTGTCTGGCATTTAAACTTGGTTGTCCAAAAAAATATTTTACACCACTATGATTTGTTCTCATCTTAAATATTTTACCCATGAGATAGTGCCGCCACATCTTCAAGGCATGAACTATGGATGCCAATTCTAAGTCATGAGTATCATAGAACCTTTCATGCTATTTTAACTTTCTTGATTCATAGAACACCACATGCCCATTCTGACCAAGGACTCCCACGAGCCCTTCTTTGCAAGCATCTATATATACAATGAAGTCTTCATCTGAATCAATAATTCTCAAAATTGGCACCCTTGTCAACAAACATTTCAAGTGTTGGAAACTCCTTTCACAATCAGAAGTCCATTCAAATTGTACACCTTTATTTTGCAAGGATGTGATTGGGTGTACAATCTTTGAGAAGCCTTCAATAAAACTTTTGTAATACCCTGCAAGTCCCATGAATGACCTCACCTCTGCAACATTTCTTGGTGTTGGTGATTCCTCAATGGTCTTTATATTTTATGGATCCACAACTATTCCTTACTTGGAAATGATATGACCCAAATAATTAATCTGTCGCTAGTAAAATAAGAATTTTCTTAACTTTCCATATAATTGATGCTCTCTCAATACTTGCAACACCATCCTCAAGTGTTTCTCATGCTCTTCTATTATAAAAACATGATCGTGGAGCAATAAAATAAAACACATGCGTAAATAAAACATAAAAGATACACAATACAATAGAGACACAAATATACGTGGTTCACTCAGTTTGGACTATTTCCACCAGAGAAATTTCCAGGTCCTTCCTTCATTATTATCCAACAAAATGAAGGGATACAACCTACAACACACCCGATGTAACTTTCTCTTCTTTCTCTCACAATCTCCTCTCTCAGAATACAATATTCACACACATACAAATCCGCAATACAATTCCCTCATGAAAAAAGTGTTTCCTTCTAGGAAAAAAAACCCTAACATAACTTCTACTGCCAGATCTATGAATTTATAATGAATGATCCAGATTAACTATGAAATTACAATATTTTACAAGGAAATTTTCTCCAAAATTTTGATTAAACCTCTAAATCAAGAAGATAATAAGGAATAAGAATCTTTTTGAGCGACTGTCTCAGTCTTCCCTCACGACATCATGGATCTCTCGAAATAGGTAATCATTAACCTACAATTTGAGCCATGAAGGGAGTGCTAGTAGGCTGTGGTAGAGATGTTGCCACACCTCTCCCTCAATATCTAGTTGTTGTGCAAGGCCCCTTTATTCTTTATGTGAGTCTGATTAGAAAGAAATCGTCAACCTGCATCCATCAATGAAACACTGTCGATGATCCATAAAAACATCATAAGATACCCAATTATATGTCACACATGCATAAATAGAAATACCCAAACCATATATAGTCCACTCCCTGACTCGATCTAGAGTCCAAGGAGGTCCATTGATGCAATCGACATCCTCGATCTGTCAATTTCCCTGTACACTTAGGAAAAACCCATCAATAGCACATGTCTATACATAGATATTAAATAACATAACATCATAATCTGACAACATCATCATCATAATCCATAAGCGAAACATACAACCATATACTAAATTGGATTACTTGCATGCAAGTGTCCTCAAATAATAAGACAAAACATGTGTGCACAAGAGAAGGATGTTACATACACCTCCTCTTGTTTTAAACTTTGCCCTGAAGTTTCACAGTATATATGTGTAGTAAATAAAATATTTGACAAGATATAAATGTCTAACTATAAAAAAAAAATGGATATTGTTGGTGCATATCATATGTGTTCTCCCAGGTAGTCAAGTGTGGACTATAATTGTCCCACTAGACCTTAACATGATCGATTGTTCGACGCTTTAGCTGTTGAATGCATTGGTATAGAATGTGGATTAGCTACACTATGATTACATCCTCGTCCGACACCTTCCAGGAACTCATCCCAATCACATGTGTAGGATCACTAACATAATGTCTCAAAATAGATACCTAAAAAACATCGTGCATACGCCTCAAGAATCAATCAAGGCTAGTCGATAAGCCACATATCCCCTCATTCCACAACTTTGAAAGGGCCCACAAACCTAGGAGAGAGTTTAGCACCCTTTCCAAACTTAAACGAACTCTGGTGCGGTTTCACGCGCAAGAAAACTTGGTCACCAACTTCATAGTTTCTGTCAACGCGGTGCACATCAGCATAACTATTCCGCCAATATTGCGCTACTTTAATCCTTTGTATTATTTTTTTCATTTGTTCTTCAATTCTTGGATCATTTATGGTCCTACCATGACCCTACCCTCAAGTCGATCCTAGCTCAATGGCGTCCAACACAATTGCCCGTAGAGAAACTCACATTGTTCCATATTAACGGTACCTTGATAGTTGTTGTTATACACTACTCTACCAGTGGAAAGAACTCTTCCCAACATTTATGTTGGTCCAACACCTACATACGCAACATAACTTCCAACATTTTCTTCGTTCCTACTGTCGACCTGTCTATCTTTGGGTGATATGTGGTACTAAAGTTAAGTTGGGTTCCCAAGGCCTCTTGGAAACTAGTCCAAAATCATCCTGTAAACATTGATCCTCGATCAGATATTATCCTCTTAGGAACGCCATGCAATCTCACAATCTCACTAATAAAAACTCTAGCTATGTCTAGCACCTGATATGTCGTATGCACATGGATAAAATGTGCACTCTTCGTCAGAGTGTCTACTACCATGAAAATTGAGGCGTGCCTCCTTGCCGACAACGACAATCCCACAATAAAGTCCCTTAAAATGACCTCCCATTTCGATTCTGGAATAGTGTGTGGCTGTATTAATTCTATCAGATGTCTATGTTCATCCTTCACTTGCTAACATTCTAGACATGTATGATCTCACCACTTAGTTGACTATGTATGCCTTCATTCCTTTCCATAAGAATAAGGGTTTAAGGTATTCCCTCATCTTCATGACTCCTGGATGAGCCATGTACACTGCTCTATGAGCTTCTTTTAAGATCAAACTTCTCAATTCGTCATTAGGCTGTACTAAAATCCAATTGTTATATCTCATTAATCTTTCATTGTCCAAAGTAAATCCCTCAAATTTTGGTACCAACATGGTGTCTTGTCTGATATTTTCCTTAACCTCTTTATACTAGTCATCATCACGCTGTATAGTTAGAATATTTTCATGAAGATTCATTTGAAGAGGTATCAACGAAAATATGCATGGTCTCCGACTCAACACAACTCCCACTCTGTTCATTGTTCCTTTTATATAGGTAATCTCAAAATCGTATTCTCTAAGCAATTTTTACCAACGCCTCTATCATGCGTTCAAGTCATGTTGCATAAAAATATGTTGCAAGCCACAATGTTCTATTTTTAGTTCAAATTTTCATCCAATCCAGTAGTGTCACCAGCTCTCAGGGTATAAACAATGGCCAATATCTCTAAATCATGTGTCACATAGTTCTCCTCATGCTTTCTTAACTTCCTTGAGATGTAAGCGATCACTCAACCGTCTTGCATCAAGAATTTTCCTAAGCCTTCCTTGGATGTGTATGTGCATAGTAAGAAGTCCTCATCCATGTCAAGGACATTTAGTATCGGCGTTTTCATAAACATCTCCTTGAGCCTTCTAAATTCTTCCGCGCATTTCTATAGCCATACAAATGCCTTGTTTTTCTTCCGCAATTCCGTAATCGGATTTTATATTTTCGAAAAACCTTCGATGAACCGCCGATAATATTTAGTGAAACCCATGAAGATACATACTTCAGGTACATTCATCAGTGCAGGACATTCCATAATATCCTCTACCTTCACTGGATCCACAACGATTCCTTTGTCGAAGATAAAATTCCCTAAGTAATGAATCCTTGTTTGATAAAAGGAGCAGTTCAACAGTTTTCCGTAATTGTTTCTCTCGTAAACACTGTAATACCAAGAACAAATGTTCATCATGTTCTTCTGTCGTCCGAGAATATATCAAAATATCGCCAATGAATACTTGAACAAACTTGTCCAAGTATTCACATAACACCCCATTCATCAAGCTCATGAATACCCCTGGGGTGTTTGTCATTCCAAACGGTAAAACAACAAACTTGTAATTCTTGAACCTCATCTTGAATGCAGTCTTAGGAATGTCTTCTTCCTTCATATGTAACTGGTGATATCATGATCTCAATTCAATATTTGAAAACACCGTCGCGCCCTTCACTTGATCAAACAAATCATTTATTCTTGGCAACAGATACTGGTTCTTGATCATTTCCTTGATCAATTAACAGTAGTAAATGCAAAGTCTCCACAACCCATCCTTCTTCTATATGAAAATCATAGGTGCACCCCAAGGCGACACACTTGGACATATAAGTCCTAGGTCCAACAACTCCTTCAATTGCATTTTCAACTCATGTAACTCAGGGGTTGACATTTCATAAGGTGTTCTTGCTATCGGTTTAGTTCCAGGTTTTAAGTCCATGGTAAATTCCAATTCCCTCTCTGGCGCAAAACTAGGTAACTCCTCTAGGAATACATCCGCAAACTCTCGTATTATTGGAAGGTTTTCTAGTCCTTATGCTATGCCCCTTTTGTTTAGTGCTAATATTGCATATAGCTTACATCCTTTGTGCATACTCTTTCATAGTTGTAGGGAAGAGATTAACCTTAGGGAAACTCCCTGGTTTCTTCCTAGAATCACTTGTCTCCACCCCTCATCATCGGTCAAACTCAACCATTTCATCTTATATTTGAGTATCACATCATGCGATTCCACCCAGTTCATATTGATCACGATGTCATAAGATCCTAATATCGTGACATACAAGTTGGCGTTTGTTACAAAATCTCCCAGGTTGAGGTTACGATCCATAACCCTTCTCCCAACCTTCTGCTTCACTCTCGAATCCATTTCCACATAGATAAACTAGTCCTAAAGAGGTCGAAACAAGCCTAAACAACCAATGTTGTGGATGATGCAGATGTTGATACGGTGGTCCTCTGTATGGAGTTTCTCGCTGAGGAGTCAGTCATCGGGGCATCATAAACATGGATGCTCATGACGTATCTTGATTTCTTGATGTACATAGGGATGGTATCTAAAATTGTTGCACATTTGACGTCGTCCATCCAGTCGGTCTTGCAGGAGTCCTACCTTGACTCCCATTGATCAGATCTTCCTCAGCTATGAGGGCCTTTTGGACCGCATCGTGCAACATTTGAGGCATTAGGATCCTCACTTTCACCTAATACTGACGTTTTAGGCCATCACAAACTCATTGACCTTCATCATCTATGTGATCGTATGTGGAGCATACCTAAGCAGTTCCAAGAATCAGGCCTCATACTCGGGCACCGTACGACCACCTTGTCGTAAGGCATTGAACTCATTCAGTTGGCGCTCAATGAATTCCTCTGACAAATACCTCTCCAGGGGCCGCTCCTCAAACAGTTCCCATGACATGTCTTCGATGACCATGTTCAGTTGTGGAAAGATCTTCTTCCACCACAGAAGAGCACTCTCCTTTTATTTGAAATACCACCATGCAGACCTTCAAGTGGGAGGGATAGTCACAAAGTGCAACACATGTCGCCTATTCTCCAGCCCTGCCCCGACGACTGAGATGTCCGTGGCACCCGTGAACTCAGGAAACTTCCCCTTCTTGGGTTCTCTATGAATGCTAACTCTGCCAATTGTAGTGTGATGCAAACCCTCATGGTACAGGAACCCTAGCTTCATCTCTATCTAAGAGGTTAATCAAGGTCTCTGACATCCTCTGAAAGGACCTTGTCAGACCAATTGCATCCCACACAACAATATTCTCATGCTTAATGAATTGTTCTTCCCCTTAGGGGTTGGACCCCTTGGTGCGACTGCTTTTGGGGGCGTCGCAACTCCGCCCTTAGTACCATGTCGTCTACCTTCATGATATCCTCCAACCAGGATTATTGCATGGACATGTTACAATTTTTAATTAGTTCTAAGTTTTAATCAAGGGTTTAATACAGTGTAAGGCATGACGATCCATAGTCGCAAGGTTGAACCTACTATGATACCATATGTAATGACCCTCCCTTACACCTAAGAAAAAGAGAAGTACAAAAGGTAATTTTTTTTTTGTGTTAATAAATTAATATCAATACATGATCACATCAACGCCTAATCAACAACATCATAAGAAAAACAGTACCAGGTACTCATCATGGAAATCACTAACAATGCATTCAATGTGTCAAAAAAGGATAGTGACACATAAACATAAGTAGTGTAGCAGATCAACAGACCATAATCATCTTGAAACTATTTACAACATGTACAATCAGATAATGAATATAAAATGACTACTCGCCCGACCTACCCTGCAAGGTTAGGACCTCCATAACACATAAGCAACGTTCAAGCCCAGGTTCCAATTGATTTTAAAAATTTAAAGTCTCAGGGTTGGTGATTGTTTTGAGGAACAAGGAGGTGTCTACATCCCACTAACAAACAAGTCCAATCATCAACTAGATCCATCCATCAATCCTATTCATCAATTAATCATCGTGCAAGGGTAATCAATATCGTTATCAATCATACATCAACAATTAAATATCCGTTGCGCGCGAGAGTAAGAAATTCTAGAACAATCACATGTCAACTTAAGTAAGGCGCAAGAGAAAGCTAGTCACTAAATCAGTCATATATCTAATAAATTCATGATGCCAAATTAGTTAAAATTTAAATTCAAGGTGCAAAAGAATAATGACGAAGCAATCACACCACCACTTAAATTAAGGTGCACAAGCACATTTTGTTACTAAACTAATCATGCATCACAATTAATGCAAGGCACGTGGACAATCAAGCTAAATAATTTTACATCCATCGTTAATCCAATGCGCAAGAAATCCAATAATTTAATCACAACATAATCCATGGCACAAGGTAAATTTATAACTCAATCATTCATCAATTATTAATTATTTATTTCACTAGAGAAAACTATCGATTTATCTCATGGCGCAACCAAGCTATCTACTCAACTGATCATACATCAATTTAAGGGAAACAATAGTAAATTATACACATATCGATATACATCAACATTGTTCATAATTCATAATTCATCAACATTTATATCATGGCACACGAATGATTTATTTTCTTACCCCTCTACATTTTCAAGGCGTGCAAGCAATATAATTGTTAGAATGATCACACATCAACATTAGTCAAGGTGCTCATGTGATCAAATCACATCCAAACATTCAATACATATCTTTTAATACATGGCACAAAATAAGTATCAATTCCAATTCATGCGCAAAGTAGTCATGTTTTTCAATGAGGCTTACAATTTACATTGTAAAGTCCCAACTTAGGTGCTATCAATCTACAGTAGTCCATCAACAATTTAATTCATACTCAATTAAATTCGATACATCACCTATAATGTATGCACGAATATAATTCTTTCTTTCATTTATAGACTACCCAAAAATAAATCAAGCATTCAGTAGAGCCTTTTATTGACAGGCCATAATGAACACACCCATAACGTGGCGTAAAAATTTTCGTTCTTCTTAAGAAAAAAATACCCTCATTCGAGGTCCCAATTCCATTCTTCTCTTCCAGGGCTTTCCAGCCACGGTTTCCATGCTCCGAAACGAGCTCAGAGCAGGTAGATATCCTCTCCCAAAATCTTTGGGTTCTTTCATCCCCCTATACTTGCATATGAATGCATATATGACTAGACGCCAAGACAACAGGCGCAAAGACGACCACCATGCGAAATCCTCCAGAGTGGAAAACCTACAAAATTTACAATCTGATGTCACATGTCCTCAAGGATTTTGACGACCCTGATTTACTTTGGGACTTCGACATTTGGGAGTTTAAAGCACTCCACGCTTTTCCCCCGAAGTACTCTATACTCGAAGTTTGAGATCAGGTGCCACACATCCATCTAAATCAATGGATCGGGTCCACTTCAGGACTTTAGCGTTCGAGAGTCATAGATGCTCACACCATCTTTTCTCCTGGAGTGATTTCACACAAAGTCATCGATCTATCAACGCACATCTCTTTAAAATAAATGGTCACGATTTACTTCAGGAGTTCTTAACTCTCGTGACCCCACCTTCCTCTGAAGTGGCTATATTCCAAAATAGAATATTTGTTGACATTTGTCCCTTTAGCTTGGACAACTCAGATATGCTTCGGATCTTCGGGTTTCGGGAGTTTCAACCTGCCCACACTAGCTTTCTTATGGAGTGCTTACACCCGAAGTTAATGATCTGTTGACGTGTGTCTCCCACAGATCAATGACTACAAATCACTTCAGCTCTTCAGGATTCAGTAGTTTTCAACCTCTCCACACTCGCTTTATCCTGGAGTGATTACACCTGGAGTTGATAATCTTTCGACGTGTGTCTCCCACAAATCGATGGCTGCAAATCACTTCGGCTCTTCGAGCTTCGATATTTTTCAACCTCTCCACACTCGCTTTCTCTCGGAGTGATTACACCTAAAGTTAATGATCTGTCGACGTGTGTTTCCCATAGATGGAAAACTACAAATCACTTCAGCTCTTTGAGCTTCGGGATTTTCAACCCCTCCACACTCGCTTTCTCCCAGAGTGATTACACCTGAAGTTGATAATCTGTCGACACATGTCCTTTATATCAGATTGATGGTACAAAAGGACTCTGTTACTCCTCGGATTTTCAAAGGAACTTGCAACTATCCACCTAGCAACTTTTCTTGGTTTGATAGTCAATATCCAGCCAATACCGATGTGATTGTTGATCGACGGTTCACAGTGATTGTGGGGCCCCAATGTGCACACTTTGTATCAGAGAGCTCAATCTACGCAATCTGAAAATTAATCACCCAACTTGGTCTAATCAAGGTCATTGATCTTCCAACCTGACGAGATCAACGACGTTGGTGAATTGCGGGCCATGAACTAGCGCGTCCGATAATTTCACCTTTGTTCTTTGCAATGATTTCCCACCATTGATCTTCGTTCACAGATCAACGATTCACAGTTATTGTGGGGTCCCATCTCCGCAATCTGGGAAGTGCTCGCTTGAATATGATCTAATCCCAGTTGTTTATCTTCCATTCCCAATGAGATCGATGACGTTGGTTGATTGAGGGATGCCAACTATCATTTCCACTAATTTCACCTCCGCGCTCCGCAATTATTCTCAACCATCGATTTAATTGAGAAGCTGGTGTTTGATTCATTAACTCCAATGGGTCTTTGGGTCGATCTGACAACCATGATATCTTCTCCTCCTAATAAACGGCTCGCATCCATCTCTTCTGTCAGGTTCTTAAGTCATCTACGACTCTTGTTACTCTAGTAGTTCAAGTAACTTTGACTATCGTGAAACTTGACGTCACAAATATTCGAGCTCCCGAAGTTCCAAAACCTTCATGAGCTAACTCCTTTTAGCGTAGGGTTCCTATAACCAGGTCACATGGACCTTCAGATGACTCTTGGTCTATGAACTCTACTCTTAGCCGATTTTTTGGTTAAGGACTTGGATGCGAATTCAAAGTCTCTTAGACTACTAGTCTGAATGGAACGTCTCCCTAACTCGAAGAACTTTAAGCTCTGAAATAGGGCAGGGTAAATTCATGAGGTTACCGAAACGGTAGTAGTGACAAGAGGCTTTCTCCGACTCTAGAACTGTGATGTAATTCCCTAGGGAGCATCTTTGAGGAATTAAACTGGAGTATGGGGAAAATCGGGAAGAATCCTAAGTTCTCAAGGGAAAAAACGCATGCTCATAACTTAATCATTTCAATACATAAACCATTTATAGACATATAAATACACACATACATCGATTATTTCCAATTCAAAGCACAAGGTATGAAAACACTTATCAGAACCATAAGGCGTGATGCGATTGCTGAAAGGGGTGCTCATTTCCACCCAATCATAGGCTCAGTCACTCATAATGGATTTACCACTAGCCACCCCCGATCTTAGACCATGATGCTTTTAGATTCCATCTCTTTCTTCCATCTCAATGAAAGTTATGGACGAAGGTTACTCTCCTTCTCCCAATACTTAAATAGATAGGGACTAAGGTTACTCTCATTCTCCCAACTCAGTCTCTATTTCCTGCAATCAGAACTCACGTTCCTCTTTCAGTCCTTCCTCGGACCCGAGAGCTTCAGCTCTCGTCTCTGCACTCTTCGTAGATTTTCTCCCTTGACCCCCACACTTTCCTTTTTTTCCTTCTCCAGCAAGATTGCTTGTAGCCCAAATTCCCAGTCTGTGGTCAGGTCTGGAAGCCTTACAGATGGGAGGTATTCTCCATCCCCTCATTAACTCTTGAGGAGGTATTCCCACCTACCATCTTGAATGTAATTCATTCCTGGGTCAGAGGGTTGTTCTAATCTTGAGCAATTAATTCCAGCAAAGTACTGGTTTAGTGGAGGTTAATGCAACCATTCCTGGTCCCCTCCACCTCCTTTTCCTAGCATTCATGGTCTCTCTTAGCACATCCCCTTTCCAACAATCATGAAACACGTATCCATTTTCTATTAAAATAATAGAATTTACATTCATCGACCTTTTATACAAAGGTCCATCAAATCAAACATTCACACCTTTGAGTTTGCCATAGTTCCTTGGACAATATAGTTATATTTACAAACTGGGGGAAAAAGGGTGTTACAATTCCCTCCCCCTTAAAGGAACATCGTCCTCGATGTTCTATCTGTCAACATGATATGTATATAAAGGAGTAAACAAAATCGAATATTCCTGTCTCATGGCATCCTCCATTTCCCACGTAGCCTCATCTAGGCCAAAGTGTTTCCACTGCACCTTGACCTATGCAATGGTTCGGTTCCTGAGTGATGTTTCCTTCTTGTCTAGTATGCATTGGGGTTCTGGTAGGAATTCTCCCTCTAGATCCTCCTGGATCACAGACCAATCAATTATATGATTAGAATCATGTACATATTTCTTCAATAATGAAACATGAAAAACATTATGTGCCTTTACTGTGGGAGGGAGTGCTATCCTATAGGCTAAAGGTCCCACTCTATATAATACCTAAAATGTTACACAATATCGAGGTGCCAAATTGGAACAAGATCCCATTCTCAAGGAACTCTTCCTGGGCCTAACTTTGAGATAGACATGGTCTCATGTCTTGAACTCTCTGGGAGTTCTCTTTTTGTCGTCGTAACTTTTTTGTCTATCCTGAGCAATCTTTGGATTGTTCTTTATCTAAATCACCTTTTGTTCCATTTCTTTCATCATGTTGGGTTTGATTGTAATTCTATCCATTGGATTACTCCAGCTAATTGGGATTTTGCACTGTCTACCGTAGAGGGCTTCAAAAGGGCTCATCTTCAAGGATTCTTGATAACCATTGTTGTAGGCAAACTCTACCAATGGTAGGTAGTCTTCACACTTATTAGGCTGATGCATTACATGCATCCTTATAATGTATTATAATATTTGGTTTACTCTTTCTGTCTTTCCATCAGTTTGATGGTGATAGGCTATGATGAACAACGATTTAGTCTCAAAACCAGCCATTAAGGATTTCCAAAATCTTGAAGTAAATTTGGTGTCTCTGTTAGATACAATTTCCTTGGGCATGCCATGTAGTATGAATATCTCCTTCATGAAGATATTGGAAATATCTATTGCCTTGCAAGTTGAATTGACAGGAACGAAGTGAGCAGACTTACTCATTTTGTCCACCAAGACCATGATGGCATCATTTTGCTTGGTTGACTTTGGTAATCCAATGATGAAATCCATGGAGATGGTTTCCCATTTCCATTATGGGATTGGAAGGTGTTGTAACAACCCTGTTGGGTGCCGATGCTTTTCCTTAACTTGTTGGCATTCGAGACACTTAGCTAAGTAATCAACTATGTCCTTTTTCAATCCAGGCTAATAAAAATTTTTTCTAGTGGCCTTGATCATTTTCTGATAACCTGGATGACCAGTATATGGTATCTTGTGCAGTTCATCCATTATGAACCTCTTCAACTCGCCACAATTTGGGATATACAATTTGTTTCTGTAAGTCAGCAGGCCTTCGATGATCATCTGATAGCCTTCATGCTTTATCCCTGTAAGATCTTTCCTTAGGTATGAGGTCACGGTATTGAAGAATGCATATGTTTCTTGTGCATTCTTGACTCTTTCCCTGACATCCACTTCACATGTGCTTACCACTTCCAGGTGAATCATTTTCATACTTCTTCTAAGGGCGTCTTCTACCCTATTTTCCTTCCCTTTGATGTGTTTGTTTTCGAAGTCGAACTCACTAAGGAGAGCCATCCACCTACCTTGTCTAGCATTGAATTTTGGTTTATGAAATAGGTGCCTCAACCCACAATGGTCTGTCATAAGTAAAAATCTCCTACCCAGGAGTTAATGCCTCCACATTTTTAAAGCATGCACTATGGCAGCCAACTCTAGGTCATGGGTCAAATAATTGATTTCACGATCATTCAATTTCCTAGATGCGTAGAAAATTACACATCCCTCTTGCATAAGGAATCCTCTGAGTCCTTCCTTGTAGGAATTTGTACACACGAGGAAGTCATTATCAGGGTCTGCAATATTCTGCATGGGTGCATGGGTCAGGAGGTATTTCAGTTCTTGAAATCTTTCTTCACATTTTTGTTTCCAAGTGAATTTAACCCGCTTTTTCTGGAGGGCAGTGATTGGACAAACAATCTTGGAAAATCCTTTTATAAACCTTCTATAATATGTTGCTAAGCCCATAAAGGATCTTATATAAGATACATCCTTTGGGGTAGGCCATTCCATAATATAGCTAATCTTGTTGGGGTCTATTGCTACCCCTTCTTCAAAAATGACATGGCCTAATTAATGCACTTACTTCTGGAAAAAGTCGCACTTGCTAAACTTAACGTAGAGATGATGCTCTCTTAGTACTTGAAGTACAAGTCTAAGATGTTCTTCATGCTCCTCTCTGTTCTTGGAGTAGATTAGGATATCATCAATGAAAACCAATACAATTTTTTCTAGAAATTTTCCGAGTACATTATTCATAAAGCACAAAAAAGTGGCGGGGGCATTGGTTAACCCAAATGGCACCACCACAAATTCATAGTGACCATACCTCGTCCTAAAGGATATTTTGTGGATGTATTCATCCTTAATTTGGACTTGATGGTATCCATACCTTAAGTTAATCTTCGATAAAATGAAAGCACCTCCCAATTGGTCGAACAAGTCGTTGATTCTTGGTAAGGGGTACTTGTTCTTTATGGTTGTCTATAATCTATGCACAGTCGGAGTGTGCCATATTTTTTTCACAAACAAGACGGTTTCTCCCCACAGAGATACACTGGGTCAAATGTAGCCTTTTTCCATCATATCCTTTAGTTGTAGCTTGATCTCAACCAACTCTGGCGTACTCATCCTATAGGGCGTTCTAGATGCTGACACTACTCCTGGTGCAAGTTCTATCAAGAATTCAATGTCTCTTCGACCTGGTACCTCTTCTAGAAACACACCTTTATATTCTCTTAATATGGGGTGGTCCTATAGGTTCATTTTTTCATCCTCAACAGATTCCAACACCTGTATTGCATATAAAGGACACCCCTTTATGCAATACTTTTTCATTTGAAGTGTTGATATTTGTCTCACTGAGACAAGATTTTGAATCCCTTGGAGAGTTATATTTATCCCTTCTTCATTTACACATTCTAAATTTTTATGGTAACATTCCAACTTAGTTTTATAAGAAACCAACCAGTCCATACCAATCAACAAGTCATAAGATCCCAGGGGAAGTATGTTAAGGGTCTCTCAGGTTGGCCATCCATCCATGATGAATTGGCAAGCTGGTATGACCTTTGCTACTTTTATTTTGGTCCCAGTGGCTAGTTGTACCAACCATGGCTTAAAATGTCTATTTGGTTGCAGTTTACACTTATCAACAGTCTGAGGGGCCACATAACGCAAATTAGAACCAGGGTCAATTAAAATAGAAACTAGATGGTTGGCGATCATACCTTCCATCTCCACCACTGAAGCTTTGTGGTTGGATTGATTATTGTCCAAGGATGCATAAATTCATGGCATGTTCCTAGCCACATCATTGACTGTGGTATCTTCTTGGATGTTGTAAATTCTCCTACTATTCTGTTGTCAGTGTGGGCAATCCATCAACAAATGTTCTTCTCCGCAACCCCAACATTTCAAGGGTTCCTTCTTTGGGTTATCATTCTTTCCTGGGGCTAATAGAAGAGGTTTATTTCCACTCTAAGAAGGGAAATTATGTTCGTACACACTTCAGGTAGGAAGGCTCATCCTTGAATCCTTTCTATAATTATTAAACCTTGAGGATTTAAACCCCTTTTTCTTGAACCCTGAACTATTCTTCTTCTTCCAATCCTTGCGAAGTTCTGTCTGATGCCCGAATTGTTCATAACAATATCTTGCCTTCCATATAGTGTCTTATAAGGTCTTTGGATCATCAAAATAAATCTTGTTCTGGTAGGTCTAAGGTAACCCACTGATAAATCATTGGGATTTTACCTTTTCATCCTTTATGTAGGGTACATACCTCAGTAGCTCAAAACATTTATTGAAATATTCATCTATGGTGAGTTGTCCCAGCCTGAGTTCATAGAACTCCTTAGTATTCCCATCCATGTATTTCTCTAACAGATACTTCTTCCTGTATTATTTCTCGAAATGTTCCCATGAAAAGTCCTTCTCATGGACTCCTTTCACATTCCTAAGGTCTTCCCACCAAATGGAAACCTTTCCATTCAGATTGAAGATGGCTATTCGAGCCTTCAAGTTTTCAGAGTAGACATGGACTCTGAAGTATTTCTTTAAACCAAGTAGCCAAGATTTAGCCTCTTCCCCTTTCTTAATATCTCCATCGAAAGAGAGTGGTTTGTATTTCTTGAATTCTTCAGGATCACGACTTTTGGAATGCTTTCGCTTCCTTTCTTTCCTGGGAGACTATGAGTTAGTTTTGCTACTAGAAGATCCCTCAGAGTTGCTAGTTTCCTTTCCAAAGGACTCTCCCAATGAGTGTCCCCTACCTCCAAGTTGGTCCTTCTTCGAGTTACTTATTCTAATGTGGTCATTTATGGGGCCATGCTTTTGGATATCAAGTGGACTTTGAATTCTATTCACATGTCGTCGGTCCACATGATTGGTTGCAGGTTCATGATGCAGTTGCCTCTGTATGTTGGAAAATCTCTACAACAAGACTGTGGTAATTTATATTTGTTTTTCTTTCTCCTTTATCAATATCTCATTATCATCCTTGCAACTCTGTAATTTGCCCCTAAGGCTCCTTACAGTTTCAGCCAGATCTGGAGGGGTTTCCACCGCCATCCTTTTGTCATATTCTTCGTCTCTATTGTGGGCTCTATCCCCCACTTCATATCATGTCACCATCCTTTATAATTGAAGTTTTCCCATGATTTACTGACTTCTCGAGTGCTGACAAAACACTTATTGTTATCCAACAGTCTATTAGTTTATGAACAATACACAGTTCAAATTTCTTAAGTGCACACACACAACAGAAAGTTTCATTCCTTTCCTCAATAAAAGTTTAACCAAACTCTTTAAGAAAGAGGTAATATAGGGTGTCACTCTTAAAATTAATCTAAATATAGTTTATAAGAGACTCATCCATGAGCCCAAGTAGGCCAAGTGTTGTAACCTTTCTCTGATACCAATTTGTAACACACCCACGATGGGGCATAATTTTTTTTGTTCTTCTTAAGAAAATAAATACCCTCATTCGGGGTCCCAATTCCATTCTTCTCTTCCAGGGATTTCTAGCCATGATATCCATGCTTTGAAATGATATCATAGAAGGTATATATCCTCTCCCAAGATATTTGGGTTATTTCATCCCCCTATACTTTCATATGACCGCGGCTATGACCAGATGCCAATACAACAGTCGCAAAGATTACTACCATGTAAAATCCTCCGAAGTCACAAACCTGTGAATTTCACAATCCGATGTCGCATGTCCTCAAGGATTTAGATGACCTTGATTTACTTCAAGAATTCGACGTTCGGGAATTGCGAGCACTCCACTCTTTTACCCCGAAGTACTCTGTACCCAAAGTTGCAGATCAGGCACGACGCGTCCATCTAAATCAATAGCTCGGGTCCACTTTGGGACTTCAACGTTCGGGAGTCTCGGATTCTCACACCACCTTTTCTCCCGAAGTGATTTCACTTGAAGTCAATGATCTATCGATGCACATCTCTTTCAAATAGATAGTCATGATTTACTTTAAGAGTTCTCAACTCTCATGACCCCACCTTCTTCTGAAGTGGCTATCTTTCGAAATGGAATATCTATTGACACCTGTCCCTTTAGCTTGGATGGCTCAGATCTTCTTTGGCTCTTTAGGCTTCGGTAGTGTCAACCTCCCCACACTCGCCTTCTTCAAGAGTGCTTACACCCAAAGTCAATGATCTGTAGACATGTCTCTCCCACAGATCAACGACTGGAAATCAATTTTTCTCTTCGGGCTTCGGGAGTTTTCAACCTCTCCACACTCGCTTTCTCTCAGAGTGATTACACCTAAAGTTGACAATCTGTTGACACGTGTCTCCCACATATCGACGATTGAAAATCACTTTGGCTTCTCATGCTTTAAGAGTTTTCAACCTCTCCACACTATCTTTCTCCTAGAGTGATTACACCCGAAGTTGATGTTCTGTCGACGCGTGTCTCCCACGGATCGACGATTGCAAATCACTTCGGCTCTTCAGGATTCAAGAGTTTCAACCCCTCCACACTCGATTTCTCCCAGAGTGATTACACCCAAAGTTGATGATCTACCGACACGTGACCTTTCTCTCAGATCGACGGTATAGAAGGACTTTGTTACTCTGCGGATTTCCAAAGGAACTTACGACTATCCACCTAACAAATTTTCTTGGTCTGATGGTCATGATCTGTCCAATACCAATGTGATCATTGATTAATGGTTCATAGTGATTGCAGGGCCCCAACATGCGCACTCTGTATTAGAGAGCTCAACCTCCGCAATTTGAAAATTACTCGCCCAACTCGGTCTAATCGAGGTCATTGATCTTCTAGCCCGACGAGATCAACGAAGTTCGTGAATTGTGGGCCGTGAACTAGCGTGTCCGCTAATTTTACCTTTGCACTCAGGAATGATTCCCCACCATCAATATCCATTCACATATCGACGGTTCACAGTGATTGCAGGGTCCAATCTCTACAATCTAGGAAGTGATCACCATACTCTGATCTAATCCTGGTTGTTGATATTACATTCCCAACGAGATCAATGATGTTGGTTGATTGTGGGACGTGAACTATTATGTTCTCTAATTTCACCTTCACACTCCGCAATGATTCCAAACCATCGATTTAATCGAGCGGATGGTGTTTGATTCATTAACTCCAGTGGGTGTTTGGGTTCATCTGACAACTGTGATAGCTTCTCCTCTCGATAAATGACTCACATCCATATCCGATGTTAGTTTCTTAAGTCATCTACGACTCTTGTTACTCCAGTAGTTCGGGTAACTTTGACCATCGTCAAACTTGATGTCATAGAGCTTCGAGCTCTTCAAGTTTCGAAGCCTTCATGAGCTAACTCCTTTTAGCGTAGGGTTCCTAGACCCAAGTCACATGGACCTTCAGATGACTATTGGGCTATGAACTCTACTCTTATCTAGGTTTTTGGTTAAGGACTTGGACGTGAATTCAAATTCTCTTAGACTACTGGTCTGAAGGGAATGTCTCCCTAAGTCACATAACTTTAAGCTCTGAAACAGGGCAAGGTAAACTCGTGAGGTTACCAAAATGATAGCAGTGCCAAGAGGCTTGATATGACTCTAGAACTATGATGTAATTCCCTGGGGAATGCCTTCAAGGAATTAAACTAGAGTATATGGAAAATCGAGCAGAAGCCTAAGTTCTCAAGGGAACAAACGCATACTCATAACTTAATCATTTCAATACAGAAACCATTTATAGACATATAAATGCACGCATGCATCCATTATTTCCAATTCAAAGAATAAGGCATGAAAACACTTATCAGAACCATAAGGTGTGATGCGACTACTGAAACGGGTGCTCGTTTCCACCCAACCATAGGCTTAGTCACTCTTAATGGCTTTACCACTAGCCACCCTCGAGCTTAGACCACGATGCTTTGGGATTCCATCTCTTTCTTCCATCTCAACGGAAGTTAGGGATGAAGGTTACTCTCCTTCTCTCAGTATAGAAATAGATAGGGACGAAGGTTACTCTCCTTCTCCTGACTCAATCTCTATTTCCTGCGATCAGAACTCACTTTCCTCTTTCAGTCCTTCCTTGGACCTGAGAGCTTTGACTCTTGTCTCTTCACTCTTCACAAATTTTCTCCCCTGACCCCCAAGCTTTCTTTCTTTTCATTCTCCAACAAGATTGTCTGTAGCCCAAATTCCCAGTCCGTGGTCAGGTCTGGAAGCCTTACAGTTGGGTGGTCTTCCTCATTCCCTCATTAACTCTTGAGGAGGTATTCCCACCTACCAGCCTGACTGTAATTTAGTCATGGGTTAGAGGGTTGTTCTAATCTTGAGAAATTAATTCCAACAAAGTACTGGTTCGATGGAGGTTAACGCAACCATTCCTGGTCCCCTCCACCACCTTTGCCTAGCATTCATGGTCTCTCTTATCACATCGCCTTTCGAGCAGTCATGCAACACGTATCCATTTTCTATTAAAATAACAGAATTTACATTCATCGACCTTTTATACAAAGGTCCATCAAATCAAACATTCACACCTTTGAGTTTTCCATAGTTCCTTGGCCAATATAGTTATATTTACAAACTAGGGGAGACAGGGTGTTACATCATACATATCTAAAGTGCTCATTAAAATTAACATTGAGATAAAAAATGACACTTAACAATGAATATTAAACTTGAAGACTTCTAGACATCATAAGGAAAAGGATACATATAAAACTATGTGATCACATTGAAAGAAGATACCTTCCTTTGAAAATTACTAACTAAAATCAAATGAAACTAAAGGACACTCCAATGTGGAGGGCATCTTCTAATGCCAAAAAAAAGTGTAGGAATAAGAAAAAGGAAGGTACTTAATAACTCAAAGAAATGAAGGAAAACATAGAGTTGGTAAATTCCCCAACAACGCAGAGATAATGAGGAAAGTTCTGGGAAAAAATAGTGAGAAAAACACAGAGATAAAGAAGATGAAAACTCAGGCTGCTTCCCCCATAAGCTAGCACATTTTACACAAAACAAACACAGAGAAGAATTTTCTTAGCAAGTTATGATCAGAAGATTGTTTTATCAGTTCTAGATCAATTTTGGCTAGAAACGACCTCATTAGAGAAAAAAATTGATTTGGAAAAAAAATGTGTTATGGATCGGATAGTACAAACTCAGGTTCAAATCAAAGGGGAGTGATCAAACATTTTGTATCTAGACATTCAAGCTCAGATTGAAATTAACCAAGCCATGATCAAACATTCTGTATATAGACATTCAAGCTTAGTTTTGAAATTAACAATGGCAGTGTTCAAACATTTATATATGTATACATTCAACTTATATTTGAAATTAACAATGAAGGTGGTCAAACATTTATATATGTATGCATTCAAGCTCATATTTACATTAAAAATGGCGATGAAATTATTAGGAATCCACCTCTAACATTTATAAAAGAATCTAGGAGATTATCTCTTGATCTTAAGATCTCACACATTTATGCAAGGTAAAAACAAAAGCTAGATTATACAAATTAATCCAATGCGATTACAAATTTAAATAAATATACCATAACCGAAGGCAAGAAGTCCATGATGATCTCCCACACTTGCGCTCCATCCTACTCCCTGCTTTCTAACCATGCAGACCTCACTGGTACCTCCCAGCCAATGATAGGGGTACTCTTCTTCCCTCTTAGCCCCCCGAGCTGCAAAAGGGCCACACACAAACACAACTAGAAAAAATTATCTCCCAAATCGTCTTGCAAGGTTGAGCTACCACTCACTCTTTTAGAGCTGGGTATCCCAACTCTCACAAGAAAAATGAGTCAAAGAAATTTTGGCAACATAACTTTATGCATACCAGTCATGATCCATTCCTCCTCGAGCCATTTATTTTATAGAAATTTTGTTAGTGTCCACTTGCCAATTGCACATTAAATTCATTTTTTTTAAATTAATCAGGAATTACTCTCCCCCATGCACTTGTCACCCACTCCCCCATGCACTTGTCACCCGATCCTTTAGTTGCACCAAAAATTCACTATTTAATTTAATTAAATTTCAATTTGCCTCACCCATCCTAAAAGCGTTCCTAAAATCAATCCTAGTTGTCCCTTTATTCCCTCTATTTCCTTTTTAATTGTTGACGCATTTCTAAAACTTAGTTGTGTTTAATTTAGGAAAGTTCTTTAGTTAGACTAGACTAGATTCATTTATATGCTTCCACATTCCTTTTTACATTTATTTCATTTCTTATCTTAGTTCCAATTTGGTATTCTTTTGCACACATTTATATAATTAAATCTTTAGATATAAATTTTTACTCTTTCCATTCTTAACTTGATTTTTCTTCATCCCCCATCATTTATTAAATTTATAATTTAATTTCCTTGGTCTTCTTACCCATTTTATCCTAGTACCTCGAGCTGACAGTTCTATCTCCTCATCCATAGCTTCCAAGTTTTCCACTTATGGACTGAGCTGAAGTATCAACTACCAATCCTTTTTCATTAACCAAATCCTCCTCGGGATCGGAGTGTGGCTTAACACCTAGGGGGCGACCACGTGTTGTTGTCAGATTTGACGTTATATAAGCAGATGATTGCAGGGCCGTCAAAGGCGGTTTGGATCCACACCACTTTTGATCCCACAATTCACCACCTCCCGCCACGTAGTACCTTCTCTATACCATGGTTTCAATTGCGGGACCACTTAATAATTTTATCATTCAAGCATGTTGCATCCATGCAATGAAACATGGCCATTGATCTGGTCATAATTTGCGATCTGTGTGCGCATGCTAAATTTAATGCTATAGCTAAATTTTGTCCACCCACCAATTCTAGGATCCATTAAAACCGTGCATGGAGATGGCGCTAATCTTGGCGCTGAACAAGAACACTTCCCGAAGGATGATCTCATGTGGTGGTCTGACGTCACTATGCTGACATGTCATGAAAAGAGAGGTGAAACATGTCGACGCCAAATGGATGCCAGGTGTCATGATTGATGAGAGCACCACATGTCTGAACTGATTACTGTCACGTACTTTGGCACTTCAGAGCTCAAGGGCAGTCTTCATGTAGAGTTGGAGCTCCGAAGTGAACGACAACCGTCAATTTGAGGAAGACACGCGGCAGGGATCTATGGACATCGAGACAAAACACTCCAGATGAAAGCGAGAGGGGAGAAGATAAAACTCTGAAAGCCCGAATTCCCGAAGTAAATCATGACCATCCAATGGAGAAGGATGCGTCACACTTGATCTTTAACTCTAGGAGAAAACAATCCGAATGAAATCGGGAGTGGATATGTCGAAACTCCCAAATCTCGAAGTCCTGAAGTAAATCGTGACCTTCCGTTGGATGAGGGTGCGCGGTGCTTGATGTGCAACTCTGGGGATTCTACCTAGACACTAATCCTTGCGCAATTTTGGCATTCCTAATACACACGAACCGTTGATCTGAACCGCTCCTGGGATCTCCGTCGTTGGAAAAATAAACCTGTTGCTTGTCTATATTTCAAGCCCGAAATGGACTACTTTTGAATGTTGTGGTTGGACGCTTCCTGGGAAGACCACAAACTTGGACGACCTACTTCCCTTGACAAATATATGTGAGAAAAGAACCTTTGAAGGGAAGTGGTATATCCCGAAGGACTGCAATGCAGAAAAGGGGCAAACTTCCTTGGGTTTTGCAGGTTGAGGGGAATGACAGTTGTTGGTTGGAATTGTTGTGGGAACCGACATAGTGTGAATAATATTGCAACTAGATCCAAAGGAAGGTGGTGCAGGATGTGAAGAATGAAAGACTACTTGTTGGAATTGCTACCAGAATGATGAATTGTGAAATTATCTCATGCGAATTGGGCTAGGGTGCCTATGTATATATACAATTTGGGCCAAAGAGAGTATGTAATTCAGTTAATATGGAATTCCTATGTGATTTTGGGCCAGGGAGACTATATGATTGATTAATGGACAAGATCCATAATTGTAAAGTGAATGAACGCCTGTAGGGTGTTGTGCACTAAGGACAATGAAAAAATAAATGGGATGGGATGTAACATCCCCAATTTTAATCCCTTCAAAATTATAATGTAATCGTATAAACGTGAACTAGGTTGGTGAGCCGATCCATTGGAGAAAAGATCATGTATTGGTTTAATGTGGCTGAAGGCTGAATGGTATATTATGTGCATTGATATAACTAATAAAAATAGTAATCATTGGTTGCGATACAGATTTGTATGGCCAAGAGGGAAGTTTTCTGGATAGTCACGTTTTTTTCATGGAGAGAAGTTTTTACCTACGGATTTTGGATAAAAGGAGAGAGGAAGAGTTTTGGGAAGAGAACTAACCATGTTGTTCTTTAATACAACCATTGCTGGGGTATGTTTTATGTGGAGAAGGAGGCTCATGTGCATGTAAATCGAGCTATAAGAATGTGAAGTGTTTTGTTGTAGAGAAATAGACTCATGATCCTTGTGAGGGCTATTGTGAGCATCCATGGAATAACTAGAAGGTTTTATAGTCAACCAGATGAACTGAAGCCCTGGAGGGAAATGGGAATGTCTAAGGACTAAGATTCTATATTAATAATGGTTATTGATGCACCTTATTAGTTCAACATTGATGCATTATGTTTGTGAGTGCACCAGTGCGTTTTTCCAAGTAAGGTGCACCGATGTAAAAACCTCTGTGCAAATATTCAACACTACCTTTGCTAACAACTTCTGCTATAAATAGAGAAGGGATAAATTTTTCAAGGAGGTTCTGTAAAAACCTCTACTGCAAGGTGTTCTCCTTGTAGTGAGAGGGGGACACTTGATACTAGTAAAAGCAGTATTATAAGTGATTCTAGTATACTAGATGTTGCTTGCTTGGATTTCAAAATTGCTCTAGAATATTAGAAGATTATGTTATAGATTCATCTAGTCATAGGACCAAAGAAAAAAAAGGTTTTTATTGTCTTCATGGACGAATCTATCTCTACCAAAAGAAAATGGAGTTTGGGGACTAAAGAACCCTTTCCTCTTCTCCAAAGTGCTAGCAATAAAAAAAATATTGGATATTATTTCAAGGAACAAGGATATGGGTATAATTATTAAAAACCAAATATATAGCTCTGGATTCTATGGAGGAACGAGTAAGGAATCTGGTAAAAGGAGTTCACAATGTTTCAATAATTTGAAAAAAAAATAACTTTTCTTTTCAACTATTTGACAACTATTTAATATGGTGAGTTGATAAAGTAGACAAAATAAAGTCAATATTTGATCGATAAATCAAGTTCTTTGTTGAAAATATTTTTCTGGAAAAGTTGAAAAATAATTAGTGATTAATATCATCCTTTATCTAAAATTTTCAAAAACATCATCAAACAAACTATTAAAAAAAACAAAATTGTCGTTAAAAAATCCTTAATAAGAAAGGAAGTCAAAGTTGCAACACATGATGAGAGAATATGATAGTTGAAAGGATATGGACAATAATGGAATACATAAATATAGGCAGAATTTATATAGTGAATATGATGTCAATTGGGTCTATCCCGGGTGGTTGGGATGATTGGTTGTTAACCTCCCCACCTAGGTTCAATTCCTATAAGACATGTTGATGACTCTTAATGGAGCATGGTTGTTCTGGATTAATTCTGTGATGAAATGTTTTTTCGCCCCCATGTTCCCTTGTGATTTCGGGAGGGGGGCATATTACCATGAACGTAGTGTGCACCGATGGTGTCGTGAACCACATTGAAAAACAAAGTGAATATCCCAAACCTAAACATAATATCAAAGTGACTTTGACTTGTTTAACAATTCATTCATCAACATGCAAGTTAAGGATATGTTTTAAATTACATCTTGATTATTCCATTTCTAGTAACTTCGGTACCTTCCTTGATTTTGACACCTCCTCCACTCCCAATGGGCATTTTCTTAATTTTGGCGCCACCTTAATAGTAACATTTTAAAATACATTTTAATTATTCCATTTATAGTAACTTCAATACCTTCCTTAATTTTGACACTTCCTCCACTCCCAATGAAAATTTTCTTGATTTTGGCATGACCTTAATAGTAACTGCCATTGAGTTTTCATCATTTTCCACTAGGTTTTGGGAAAAAACATTTTTTTAAGGGGAAATTTTTTTAATAACATGGTGGTCAATATCCACCCTACTATGAAACATTCAATGTTGCATGGAGTGGTGTATAGATCACTGGATTTGAAAGCAATTCAAATTCAATAACCTATACACCACCCCATGTGTCATTGGATTTTGTGTATCATAGTGGATATTGTTTACCTTAATAACATAAGGGTAACATCAAAACACAACATAAGGGTGAAATCAAAACACATGAGAGGAATCTCAAAGAGAGATTTTTTATCTCAAAAAGTGGGCATCACTTGAATTTATCAAATGTATTATTTTTTATTATTCTTTGTGACAAAGGTTTGTTTTTCTTATTATTTGTGATAAAGGTTTATTTGTATTGTTATGCAATACAACTACAATATATAACACAAATTTTAACAACATTTAACTTCTAAATTGATTAATGACTTGTTGGTAGGACACTATGTAGTCACAAATTCTATCATTTCAATATTAATATGAGCATATCGTGATTTATTTTTAAAGTTAAGGATGTATAGCCAAGTAAAGTATAATATGGGAGCATGGCTTTGTAACATGGTACATATGAAGCCAGGTTAGGATACATCTTAAAATGAATGTTGCTTCCATATCAAATATGTGATGAAGCAATGTTGCCCAATGGGGGCACATAACTGCAGTACAGGAGGCCCACAATTGTGGAAGGGTTGGGACATGTAAAGAGCTCATTCGAGGTAAGCCCAAGTTGTGGCTCACGATAATGTTGGAAAGAAGCCATACATGTCCATGGTCTTCCACTGGATTTGGAACACTGACATCACCAAGTACGATTCTCCATGATTTGATAATGAGTTGGAGTCGAGCATGGGAGAAACCCTAAGAAATACATATGGTTGATTGAAAATTATAATATGAAAATAAAAATAAAAATAATTTTATTGGCTCAAAATAGGGAGTGTTGTGATCATGCTACCTCCTAAATATTTTAAGTTGTGTTTATGTGACAATGTAGGAATGTCATTCAAAGTCAATATTCACTATTGTAAAGTTGACATGTTAGTAGAAATCACACTGGACTCGCCAACATGGTATAAATAGCATATGGATTGTTTTCAATGACATAGGGATTACTAGGAATACGAATAATGGACCTACTCAATAAAATGAAGTATAGGTGCAAAATACACTTCCTACACTAATCAACGAGAGAGGAATTGGCATAAAATTGAAGAAAACAATTGCAAATGATAAAAATAAACAATTGTAACATACTCATCCCCTCACTAGGTCACATCACTACTAATGCGACTCGATAAAAAATTATGATATTAAATCTATATGCAGAAATATTACTCAACATGATATTCATTCACATGTAACTGTCTATTGCTACCTAAAAACATAAATATAATCATTTCACTGTGCATAGAAAAAAAAAATACAATAACACACAACCACATAAATAGGGATTTAAATGCATCATTTTGTTCACAACAAGCGACGATAACTAATTATAACTCATAGTAAGTTGCACATGAATTATATAAAAAATTAACATGAATAAACACAACACATAAGAACACTTATCTTAATGAAATGTACAACCTGCTACAGAGGACAAATGTTCCTCTCAACCATAGCCTTGATGTTCCAGTTCTCAACAAAAGGAAAACCGCAAACTAGGGCTATGAATCCAAAAGAAACAGAGGTCCCTAAGGTTGGATACTGTCCCCCTTTCAGTAGTTAAACTCTCAACAAATTCCAGTACACCAAAAAACTTCCCCTCAATCTACACAACCCAAGGGATAGAATCCCCCTTCACTACTAACAATCCATCAGGCCTTTCTACTCCCCTCCAAGGCTTCCAACATAGGTTGGATAGGAATTTTACTTGTTGGCACCTCAAGAATTCTACAACTGCAACCATGAATTCTCCCATCAACAAAATGTGTGCTTCTTCAATGAATTTCGAGTAGCACGTCACTCCTTTTGGATATCAGTTATGGAATGGTTATTAAACATTCTAACTTTGAACTAACATTAATTGGTGAAAATAATCGATTCCTAACAAAATTGGAGGAAAACATGTAAGTGTTAGATATATGTTGGCAACATGTCCACTATACATTAGCCAATATCTAGGAACTATTGAATTAAAAACAAAACTAGGTTAATATTATCTCTTAAGCAATGAGTGTTTCATGTGATGTAAGTCAAATATTTGATGGGTTACCAACGATGTTGGACCAACATTATACTCGTCATGAATCAATGTGAGTTAAACATCTAAAATAGTGATTTTGTATCAAATTTTGACCACAAATGTAATAGTGTCAAGTCTTAGGGTTTCTTCTCAAGATGTGCTTAATGTAATAATTTGGGATTAAAACAAAAACAATTTTACTATTTTTTTAATTCAAATGTATCAATCAATTTTTTTTTCCATAAATACTTAAATAACCACTTACTATTAAAAAATAATAATAAATAATAATACTTATATTTCTATTAATACTAATTTGAAGTTCTGATCTACTTGATCCTTCCTTTCAAAAGGGACTACCTAAATATTTGTTTATTT
>JASDQU010241570.1:9567-33062 GCA_032191745.1 Picea mariana
CCCCCCCCCGAACTTGAGATTGTTAACCCCGAGCGTGTATGTCGGACGAGTTGAGCGCTGCAAAAAGAGTCGTTGAGGAATTTTTGATCGACCTGATGACTGAAAGAGTCATGTCAGAGAAAGGATTATCCATAGGTGTAAAAGTATCATCCATGAGAGGATTGTCAGCCTCTCCATTAACTACTCAAGCCAGACCATAACGGCCATCAGATGAGAAGTGAACTAAGCACACGGATGATCTCACGAATGCTAAGTTGATTCCGAGAATATTACCTACTTATATACCACCTTTGAGCGGTGATGTAAACCGTGACAGCGTACCTAGAGATTTTGAGTATTCCTTGGTCATTGCGTACCTCCCGAAGGGGATACGCACATTTCACGTAGACCAAGAAAAGATTGCAGCGTTGAAGTTTAGTGACTTCAACCTTGGCGACTGGAAAGTTTACAACATGCTTTCCATGCATAAGTACCTAACCAGAACAAAGGGAAATAATTTGAAGATTGTCCCTCAGTCATGGACCCATAACCTCGCATAGTCCACCCTGTTGAACGTTATAAAGATTTCGCACTTCAAACGACACCAGGAGGTGCATGCATGTGTCAAATTTTTGTTTTCGTGTTACCATGGAGGTTATCTATGGTTAAATCATYACATAAAAGTGGATCTGACATTGATAAATTGGATCGCAAGGCTAAGTATGCAAGGCCCTAACCCACAGGATTTTTGTCCCGGAAAACAACGTATCGTGCTCTAGGTCAAACGATCAAGGACACCTACTATGATGTTGAGAAKGGCATGCAAGGCTACAAGGTAGATTCTATCCATAGTGGCACARTGCCCCTCACCTGTCAATTGATCGTAGGAAATTTAGTACACAAGAACCGACCCACCCAAGTGACTGGTTTTGTAGTTGACCTCGCAGGGAAGTGCGTGGACGGCCTACAAATGAATTGGGTGAAGTACCTGGTGAACCAACTAGAACTTGACTGCAGAGAATCCAAGGATCATGGGTACAAATTTCACTTCATCTGGCTATTGATCGTGATCGCTTTCATTGCCTGGGAGATGCTAGAAGGTGCGACCTTCCTGGACATCGAGCCCTTTGAACCATTGGCTGCAAAGTTCAACACACCGTGGTATTCAAGCGACATGAATAAACAGTGACAGTCCAATGCTGTATTTCACACATGCTATAACCAATTGAAGGTAGCCATACATTCCATGCCTTGCATAACTCCGAATACTTTACACAGGTTTCGTCCTTTGATGAAATTCAGCACGGACCATCATTTCATTTACATCACAGCACGTGCTGACGAGCACAAGTAGCAAATTCAGTCCTATTACAAGCTAACAGAGGAGGACTTGGAGGAGATCACCAAGGACTGGTCAGCAGACTTCCTCATTCTAGTAGACCCTGTGGAGATATCCGATATAGACAATCCAGAAACTGCACAGGATACACCCAGACCTAGCAGGATGAAGAAAACTGAAGAGGTTCGGGATTTAGACAGTGCATCCATGAAGACTGCTTCAATATCACCAGAGAAAGGAGGTGATGGCAGAGAGATAGATGGCACAAAATTTGAACAGAAGAAAGGTGAGGTTACACCGCCTAGAGATGAGGAGGACCCCTCGAAGAAAAGGAAGGTCCCCCCCCCCCGAAGCCTCCCTCCTGGAAGAAATCGAAAGCTTCTATGACCAAAATGTAGACTATCCTCACCTCAGATGACCTTGATTTCATTATAGCGGCCCCGAATGATGCTTCTCTGGAGATAGTAGATAAACAAGAGGCCAAGTAGGAAGCGATGTACAATAGAATCGAGATTGAGCTCCAAGGAGTATAGTAAGCACTACAGTCCAGTCGTGCAGTCTCCACTGTGCCTCTTCCATTAGGAACACTAGATCTGGGAGATCAGCTAGCTCAACTCCACCAAATAGCTGATACAGTCGAAGCTCACCTTCGACAAGCACAAGAAAAAATAGCGCAAGCCACCCAGGCTTTGACACAAGTACAAGGAGTCCTTGTATAGCATTGTAGTACTGTAGAATGAGAGAAGCTTGCTCTTTAGGCAAATTTCGACGAAGAAAAAGTCCAACTGTAGAAATACAAGGAACAGTTGCTCACGGAGCAACTCGAAGTAAAAGAAATGGTCAACAGAATGCTTTGTTCTGTGACTGTCATAGAAGTAAAGGCAGAGGATCAAGTCACGAATCAAGTAGTGCAACTTGAAGAAGTGATCCAGCAACTACAATAACACATTACATATTTATAACTATGCACTGTGCCCAAGACTCCACAGGACATAAGGGACCAACGAGAAGCCGATGTCCACAGCGCAGTTGATAGACTGAAGGCCGTTACCTTAGAATGCAAGCAATTTGTTGATCACAGTTCTCAGACATATGAGAAACTTACCGAGAACCCATAGTTGTAGGCACTGGAGTCGCAGCTCCAGGAAGCAAAGAAGCACGCAGAAACACTACAGGCACAGTTGAGGTCTCTATCAGCTGTGAAAAGAATGAAGCGATCTCACGAGTAGTGAACCGCCCAACAAAAAATCCATAATATCCAGAGAAGATTTATGGAGATAACTCAGAAATTACAACCGGTACAAGATAAGGCCTATCATTTGTTTACAAAGGCAGAAGGCTAGGGAGCAGAATTGGAGTAGGTTAGCACCATGACATAACAACACCTAGAAGGACCTATGAATGATGTAGTCATTCAAGAATTTGTTGAAAAAGAGTGCATAGCACAACATCAAGTTGAAGCAATTTGAGCCAAGCTCAAAGAGTTCAAACCAGAACTTCCTACATCAGAGTGACTCGGGATGAGTCACAGGTGAGTGTTGGGGGCCTGTTGGCCCTTGATCAGGTTTTGTTGATATCTGGTCAAGTTTGACCTATTTTTAGACTTCGCAGCCTATCGAAGGAGGAGCGAAAGACGAAGCAGAGATCGCAGTATCTCGACCCCCTTTTGGGTCCTTTTTGGGATGTGGGAATATGTAACAGGAATGGGATGTCAGCCCATGGGTTTAACCATGTTTAGGCCTATTTTGTAACATATAAATAGACGTTTAGGCTAGATAGAAGGGTGGTGCATCTATGTGATCTGAATGTATTCTAAGTGCAAGTAGATTTTGTAAGTGCTTTGTGCATGAATGTAAGAGACTTGCAGAGCTAATTGTAGGTCCTTGTAGCAGATTGTAGAAGGTTTAGCATTATAATGCAAGGAAGAAGGATATAGCGAGCTGCACAGATCTTTTTTCCTATGCAGAGTAAGGTTTTTGAGGCTTCGTGCTTGTAACCTATTGAATGAAGACAATAAAGAAGAAGATTTGGTGGATGTAGCCCCAGGGTGGGGGTGAACCACGTAAATACTATGTTGTTATGCTTTGTTCTTGTCTTAATGTGTTTACGACTCTCTTGCTAAGTTCTTTGATAGAGATAGATAAATCTGTTCATGCTTTGTGCTAATGATGTGTAAGAATGTTAGATCTGACTTCTATAAATGTGCTTAGTGATTGCTTATGCTAGATCTGATCCATTTGTTTGTGCTAAGTACTTAACTACATTAGATCAGTGTGAATGTTGTGAAGCTCTGTTTTATCAGTGAAGTAAGTATTGATTTCATATTGAGGATCTGACAGTGATAAGTGCTCTATTAAGTATCATAATCACAGATCTTTGTCACAGCTAAGGTTGCATACACCTGAGTCTCACAACCACTCCTGCCTATACCTTGGGTGAGACTTCATCTAATTCGCAGGTGTTGCCGAAAGGGCCGGTACTTAGCGTTTTCTTGGTGCATTGTTGTAGCATTGAACCCTGGGTCTGCCCTTGTGCCAACAACATTGTGAACAGTCCTCACGTTTTCACCTTTGTGAGGGAAATCTCTAAACATATGGTCTCCTTTACAACCCCAACATTGAATAGGTGGTTTCCTTGTCCTTTGACCCCCCGCATCAATCATTTTGGGTTCTCTATAAGTTGTTTGTCCCTGAGGATTATTTCTAAAGAATGGTGGCTTAGTTCCCTTCTTCCTCTGATCCATCTTGAATTTATTTTTGTCTTCCCAAGCTTTTTGGAAAGTTGGCCTTGTTTTTTGCTGATCATATTGGCATTTAGATCGCCTTAAGGTCTCCTCCAATGTCTTGGGATCATCATATTGTATTTTTTCACTGATGAATGTTGGAAATATACTCAAATACCTTTGAATCTTAAATGTCTAATTCTTGATGAAAGAAACACACTTCATCATTTTTAAAAAACCTTCTATCATATTCATCTATGGTCATACTCCCAAGCTTGAGTTCAAAGAACTCTTTCATTTTCTTGTCATAGTATCTCTTAGTCAAGTATTTCTTCTCAAAATACTTCTTGAATTCCCTCCAAGTAACACTTTTCTCTTTAATGTGTTGTAACTGCACAATCTGATCCCACCACATGGATGTCTTTCCCTTGAGTTGATAGATGGAAATTCTACCTTCTGTGTGAGAATAATAATTATGTAATTGAAAATATTTTCTCATGCCCAAAAACCATGTCTCTTCATCTTCATCCTCCTTGTGCTCACCATCAAATGTAGGAGGTTTGATTTTGTTCATTTCTCCTCGTAGCTCATCCACCCCAGACCCCTTATTCTTCCTGACAAAGGATGTACTAGAGTTGTTGTGTGCCCTCTTATTGGAATTCCTTGGGGAGTGATGGCGATGTCTTCTAACACTTCTTGTTCTTATTTTCTCATCAGGAGACCTGTGACTTCCTGATTTTCTTAAGCCACTCTCCTTATCCAATTTCTTTTCTATTATGTCCAAGCTTTCCATTAACTCCATGTTTATGTCCTCTTTTTTCTCCTTGTCTCTCATAATCCTTTTATTATCATCTTTATGGATTTTTACATCCTTCTGTAAATTTTAAATGGTCTCTACCATATTCATGTTTTCATCCCTTCCTTCTCTATGTCCATTGGAGTTTGTTCTTTCAATGCCCAAATGGATATCCATCCCTTTGATATCATCTTTCTGGTTGTAATTATTCCATACCTCTTCCATTTCTCTAGACTCTATGTTGATCCTGGTCTGATCTAGTTGTTGTTAACTCTACAAAATGTGCATCCAACAAAACTTTGTTAGGCTAACTATTTCAACAATCTCATGAAAAATATGAACCATTATGGTTCAATAATATATCAGAATTATTTCTTCTGATTTCCAGAAAAATTGAATGCCCACATCAATTTTCTAGGTGGATATTTATATTCCACTTTCCAACACCTTTCCAATGCCTACTCCCATGCTCAATTCCGAGTCTTGAGCAAAAAGTTATGGTTGTTTGAAAATTGCCCATTAATTTTTTTGTTCATTCTTCAACTTGGCGCAACTCTGCGTTGTAAATATGCATTTTTGCACATACTCCATTGGATTTTTCATAGGATCTCAATTGGGTTTCTTCATATACATATTTTGGACACTCTGTCTAAGTTTCACATTTTTCTGGGTTCTAGGCTGCTAGTTACAGCCTGCTGAAGTTCTAGGCCAATTCGTGTTTTTGGTATAGAATGCTACAGGTACCTTAATTTCCATATTAAGAATTTTTAACATGCCCATAAATTTAATGCATCTATGGGACCATATTCTATGGTTCAATATCTTTCCATTGAATTCTCTTTCACCTCAATCAAATTCTAGAGTAGAAAGTTATGGCTCTTTGAAGTTAGTTGGGTCTTAAAATTTACCCGCCACTGTTTGTGTTGTAACTTTCTCATAAAAGATTTGTTTGGCAAATGGTTTACACCATTAGAAAGATATCTCCGAGCTATTTTATTTGAGTTGCAAAGACAAAGTGTGCCTAGGTACACTATGTTCTTATGGTTTTTGAGTAGCTAAAAATGCTCTTAAGGGCCTCAAAAACGCACTGCAAAAATATGGCATTCAAATAGTATAAAATGTTGCGGAAATCACTGGTTTTCCATTGTTGTTCACCCCCAAAATGACTTTGCACGCAAAAAATTCAACGTGTACACCAATATTTATCATGGGCATCAACACCATATGGTAAATCATTCTTCGTGCACTTATAACCACTGTGTATTTCTTATCTGTCGTGCTAATAACTAGCGTACACTACTTTTGTGGCACGTGCCAAAACCCACCGCGCACAGTTTTGGGGTTCTTGCACAATTACCTGTTGCGTGAAATTTTTGTATCGCGTGTTGATATTCCACGCTCTTTTCACTCTATGCGCTGCATCATGCCAAAGTTTAGTATGCCCCCACCATGCACCAATACTCTGTGCACACCATTAACTAAATTGTCACATGACAACATATACCCACATTGTGCGTGCACCAACCAAACTCCTATGTGCTCTGCCAATACTGCACACACTGCACGCACCTTAATATATGCACTCACACCGCACAATGCTAAATTTAGTGTGCACGCACCAACACACTAACATTTTTCCGTGCGGTGCCAAAATTTAGCGCGCACATCCACACACCAACATTTTTCTACGCGGCGCCAAAATTTAGCATGCACAACCGCACACCAACATTTTTCTGCACAGTTCCTAATTTTTACATATCACAAGATTTATATTGTGCATCATGCATTTTTAGTGTGCCCACCTATGCACATTCATTTTTATGCGCATCAATTCCTCGTGAATTCTGTTGTAGAAATTGGGCCTTTTGCTTAACTTTTCCCCAATTTCTACCATAGACATTCTGCAACTATGAAATTTGTTCAATTTCACCCCGATAATACCAATTCAACCTCTGCAAAAACAAATCGCGGTGGGTTAACATTTCTAGAACGAATTTTTCCCAAACTCAATTCATGAATTGAGAATTTTAATTATAAAACTTGCTCCAACTATCATGGATTCACTATGACTACAAATTCAACCAATTATAGGTCTGAATTTGCTAGAACATATATTAAATCAGGAATATCTCACCACTTGGCCAAATTTCTCAATTTTCCCATGAATTTAACAACAAAAATTGGGTCTTCTTCCCAAATCCGTGTCGTTGCTTCTAAATTTTACCATGGACGCTCTGTAACTTGAAATTTGGCCACTTCAAAATCAATCCTCTGAAAAATTTCGCTTCAACTCAAATTGCTTGGCCTATCCAAGCTCAATGTTGAAAACTAAATATCTGATACCATATTGTAACATCCTCTACCATCCATGCAGGGTCATGCTACTCCAGAGAACGTTTTTGTTCTCTCTGTGGAACATACTGTAACATACCCAACATCCAATTGAGTTATGCCACATAACTTTTTCGAACTACATGCAATTAAAAAATATACACACAGAATTATTGCGAAAATTTATATATATAATGTAAACAAACAAATGCATTATGTAATTGCACGGATTCGTAATGAAATAATAGTAAACACATACATGCATCATATACAAGAAATACCCATAACTATAAAGACAGTTATAACCACACATAGGATAAACCCACAAAAATAAACACATAAATAATAAGGAAGCATGTAAATTTATCACACAGTTGACACTTATTTTGGTAAGAATATCACCAACTGCATGTAGACGTTCCACGAACCTCCCAGCCTTAGACCAGACTACTCATCACTCTCAGCAGTGGGTCACCCCCAAGTTGGGACTAAACTCCACCCGAGTAAAGGGATTCCTAACCAAGCTAATGACTCATAGACAACAGGAAAGACTCTGTCACAGGTGCCCACTCAAACTAACAACCTATAGTCCCTCATTCCCCACATGCTTGTCCCACCCCATGAAGTGTTCCCTTTCTCTGCTCAACAGTCCTTCGGCTACCCCACTTCCTTTCCAAGCTTCAGCAACAGGCTGGACAACAAGTCTCAGAGCCCTGTAGCTGTAGTTTAGCACCTTCAGGAAATCAATTCCCAACAATTCTCTCACCCAGAGAGGAATTTCTCACGGGCCTAACAACCCACCTCTTCAATATCCCACGGGCCTGACAACGCGCTTCTTCAGTCCAGCTCCCCATCTAACCATCTACACAAACAAGTATGGCTATGGATACAGGTTCAAGTATAGTGACATGAAGGTACGGAAGATAGCTCAATGAGTGTGTGAATGCTCATGGATGATTGACTAGATGCCTGAATGATGGGAGGAATGATGGAAAGAATGATGGCAAATGAAATAAGTCCAAACAATATGTATGCATGTCCCCAACTTGACACTTGTCATTTTGGGAGATACTTTGGCCCACCTGTCCCCATCTTTAGAACTTAGGATAAAATAATTATCCATACTTTCTACTTTAAGAAATATTAATATAGTATTCCTTTTTGGTTTAAGCTCCCTGGATTAGCCCCTTTTCCTTAACTTTTAGCCCCCACCCTTTCTCTAACTAGTGGAGTTTAGTCCTCCATACTCTTTTATTGTGGTTGGTCTGTGTGCAATGATGTATTTTATATTAATGCTAAGACATATACAAAAGTAGGTGCACTTGCCTTTAACATCTAGGCTCTCCGACCTAATAATCACAAAACTGGCTCACCAGCCTATAAAACACATCATATACACAAAGGCTCCCTAGCCTCAAAATCACACGCACTTAAGTTTCTACGCACGGTATCATGGAATGTGCACACTTCCTCATTTTATTGCGCAGTACATGCGTGCACTATGCCATGAAAGGTGCATACAAAAATGATATCAAACAACCCACCAGCTTAAGTGCATTTGCATTTACATTTACAATTGGGTTTGACCTAGGGATATTACAAGAAGCACCAGTAGTAGTGGTTTTATCTCTTGTAGGATCAACTACAGAAGCTATATATAGAGGAGGTGAAACTCCCAATCCATCTATAAAGTCAAATGTCGATTAGTTCATGTCAAAATATTTCCTAGTGGTTGAACTGGTCGGTAAATGGTAAGAATAATAAGCATCAAGAAATCTCATGGACAGTAGTTGAACACATATTGGGCCAAGTGGATTAGCTAAAGGGGGATTTGTGTAATGTACAACACCTTCTATGAAGGTTGTGGTCGGTTCTTCAATTTGGTCACTTCTAGGAGATACACTCTTGACCTCATAAGTCATTTCTTCACCAATAATTCCTTTGTTAGAAGAATTGTGTTGAACCTCAAGATATAAGCCTTGCATTTTGCGATATCTTTGAAGCCCTTGATCAACCACGATGAAAATTTAATGATTCCTAAGTCCAACTACGAAATCTAAAAGAACAAACCCCTATAAAATACCTATAGTTAATCAACCAAACAAATAGTAGGTAAAAGGATATTTCGAAGACGGTATGTCAAGCTAGCAACAAAGAAATGAGAAGTTATTACCCTAACCTCCATATCCCATATCGGTGCAAGAAACCCTTGCTTTGTGGGATCACCCTGCAAGGGTACTAAAAGTGTGATACGACATTTTCACCGCATACCATGGGAACCCCTTCACAACCACCTCTGTAGATACCTTGGAAAGGTTACTAGGGTTACCAACTCGTAGTCGACCTCTTGGGGGGGGGTACAGTCGACAGTAAGGACCAAACGTATGGGAAGGATAACAAAGTTTGAAGCTCTTCTAGAGGATTAAATACAAGTGGACTAGTAATACTCTTGAGGACCTTGAATGGATTTGAGATTTATGAAGCATCAATACCAAATGAGCTAGTAATGCTCAAGAAAACCCCCCAATATACACTCTTTCTACTACAATTAGTCAAGCTTTGGAGGGGTAATCTTTGTTTCTCTTTTGCACCTGACCTCATGTTTAGCCCCTATGTTAGAGGGGGTTCCCAGTTATGCCTATATGACAATTGGATTTTGTCACTCTTAAGTGTTCTACAGTCTTCTTTAGTATCCTTGGATAATTAACTCACTTCACCCTAATCCAAAGGACCTATCCTTAGACTATTTTTGGTGTGTTATAAATACAAAAATGTCTAATTGATTTTATTAGCGCATTGGTTGATTTCATTGGCCATTTTTACTCAGAAAGTTCCATGGAGATGAAATTGATGATGTTGTGACTCAAATCCAGAACCATGCAGAAAGAATGAAATGAAAAATATTTTGTTCAATGAATTATATCTAAGGAAATGAGAAGATATATTTTTACCCTTACTACAAACAAGCACTAAATATCATAAAAACTTTAAATTTTCTTCTTAAATAGAGAGAAGAAGTATGCCAACCTATCAATAAATGTTTTTGAAATCCTAAAGCAAATGCAAGACTAGCTCTTTCAAAAGATCTACCAAAACAAAATTTATTAAGAATGCAAAAAAATATTTGTGTTTGGTTGTATATGCAATGAAATCACATCAAGTTCAAGACTTATATTATTCCTTACTTTCAATTAATAATGAAATAATTCAATGCTAACACAAAGGAACAAAAAGAATCCAAACAAGAATGCACTCAAAAGTTTGATGGGAACTAAAAGAATCCAAGTGGGAGAAAAACTTCAAAACTTGTTCAATCAAAGACTTAAAATTGTAAAAGAGAAAGTAAATCTCTTTTTGTAAACCTCAAAAAATGAGTAGCAAGAATCAAAGAAAAAATCCAAGTTGCAATAGTATTGTATAGCTTCTAACATTGAAAGGATCAAAAGATTCCCAAAGAAGAAAAAAAGGCTAAAAAACAATGCTCAAAGAAACACTTGCAATCCCAAATCAATGAAGAAGACTTCAAAATCAATCAGGTGAGACACTTACAAATTTTTGAAATCAATATAACAAAATTTTGAGAACATTTATGATGAGGATCAAACTACTGGTAAGAAAGACTTTAACCAAAGGATCAGGTTAGCCCAAGGTAGTCATGCTCATTCTACAAATTTGAAGGATTTGCAAACTCAAAAGAGGTAAGAAAGGATGGTAATCACAATTATTTCAATCAAACAAATTCACAACCAATCATAAAATACTATGAGGAAAAACTTTGATTCGTGAATCTAAGAAAAAAGAGGCAAAATGAGCTTAAAACTGACCTAGAAAGGAGATCAATGCTCCTGTAATAATGCAGACAGGGCATTGAACAGAGGTCAATCTTTCCCAAAAGACTGACAGGGAGCATTGACTTGGGTTTTCAATTCTTTGTAGGCCACTAGAGGGTAGTGTTGAAGCCTGGAAATGATTGAAAAAGCATAAAAAAATTCCTAGATTCAAATAAAATCGTCTATTTGACTCAATGATCTTCCCAATCATGATGAAGGAAAGGATGAAATCAAAATGCATCTAATTAAACAAGATCAAGTAAAAATAATGGTTCAAAAGGCTAGAAGAAACCAAGGAAATACTAATAAATTTTCCCCTAGTGGAGTCTCTAATTTTTTATTGTGGTTAAGTTCCCCCTGCAGACAAGTGAAACCCCCCTTGGATCAAGACCCCTTCTTTGATCCAAGATAGAAGAAAACAAATAGACACTATATTCCCTTTAGACCTATTTAGACAATTAAATGAGAAGAAATAGATGGGTGACTTACCTTCTTACGATAGTTGTTATCGTTGATCTAGCCTTTGACCTTGTTGACCAAGCTCCTAGGTGCAAGAAAAAACTTGCAAAGAACAAAGAGAAACCACCTTCCTCGACACTAGATTGTCTAGTGAAAATAGATCTATCTATGATGAATCTCACAACAATAAACATGCATGAGATAATGACACAAAACATGAAGGGAATAGGTCAAGTTATATATTAATGGAAGGCCGTAGTGAAGCACTTACAGTCCAACGTTGACGTTGTAGTACCTTCTCCAAGCTCCCCTATCCATCCCTCTCCTTAATGTATCAATATCATAATTATGATGCTCACATGGATTCTCCCCCTTTTCACCTTGGAATGCACTCATTATATAGGAGTTACAATCTTAAGCATCATGGTGTATTTTGGGAAATTGTTGAGAATTTAGCTCCATAAGTTGGGATTTATCTTATCTCATGGATATTGATTTTACCTAAGATGGATCCATGAGACATGACTCAAATACTTGACCTCATCTTCTCGAAACTAACCATTAGAATAAGGTGGGCTATCTATAACTCCCTCTAACCACTTCAACACTCCTCCAACACTGAGCACAGGGAGTTGGCAATGCTCCCTATACATGGGCAAAAGAGCATTGACAAGAGTTCAACATTCCCTATACACAGGCAAGGGAGCATTGACCTTCAAAAATGGTCAAAATCTCAAGTTAAAAGGTATGGTTTTGACCTTATCATGATGAGGTTTTCTCCTCGACAATGACTAGGGATTATGAAAAATGTTCTTCCATGGTGTCAAAGTTGTGACACTTAATAAAGTGCATGTGACACTTAGTAAGGTGCATACGAGACTTGATAAAGTGCATGCGACACTTAGTAAGGTGAATACTACACTTACAACACTTAAGTGCGACATTTGGTGGTATGACATTTAGGTGTGTAACATACCCCCTTTGTATTTGTCTACTTGATTTTTTTGCAAGTGATCAAAGGGACTATTTGGAAGGAGCGTTGAAGCAAAAGGTTTTCAACTATGGGATCATCATCAAATGTAGAAAACCTAGTATGCTTCTTTATTCCTTATTATCGGTAGTTGTTAATCCATTTAGTTGCAAGATATTTTTATTTCAATTTTGGGATAGAGTTAATTCTTTAAGAATCCTTTCCCTATTGTGGCTTTAACCCATAGCCATAAGGGAATTTCTCTATAACAGAATTGGTGACCATACTAGGGATTGTCTCCCTTGTGGGTTAGTTATAGGTTCTTGCATTTCGTTTTCATATTTGTCTGGCCTTTTCTATCTTTAACTAAAAATTTTAGTGATTTGGAGTTTTTTTTCCTTGTCAAGCCTTATGGCCTTCTCTTTCCAATCTTTCTGAAATATTTAGGGTTGTATATGTGCCCTACTATGTAGACAAGTGTGTACATACTTGTATTTCCTTTGCGACATGCATGTACATATGCATGTTTCCTTGTGTAGAGTCACATACATATCTTGAGTAAGATTTTTGCAACTCTTCTCATATTTCTGGGAATTTTAGGGTCATTTGGCTCTCTCTACCCGCCTATCAATTTCAGAGATCATTAAAATTATTTAATTTTATAAGGAAAAGAAAAAAAGAGTTAGTTTCATTATTTTTTTCTTCAAGCCTAGTTTGGTAGTGTGAAACCTCTTTGCTTGAATATTTATGCCTTGGGTTGCTCTGTTATCCCTTGTTGTCCCTTGGTTATGGAAGTAAGCGAAGAACAAGGAAGAAAAGGAAAATGCAAACTTCGCGGAAGACGCAATGATTGTTACTGGGTTGAAGTGAGAAAAATATCAGAAAAGACGGAGTGAAGTCCGAGAAAGCAATTCATTGGATGAGGAGATCGAGAATGACAGATCAGCAAGAAATAAGGATTGTGGATAGCTCAGTAAGAGGATGAAGCCACCATCAGATTCTTTGGAGCACCATGTGAGAAGGAAGGAAAGACAGGTTGGCGAAGACCTGAAAACAAGGGTCAAGTTGACCTAGGGTTTTAGACACCTAGCGTTTTGATATCTAGGGTTTTGATGCCTAGGTTTCAGCCTAAGGATTTCGGTGAGATATTGTAATGTATAAATAAGAACCTACAAGAGGGAAGGAGGTTCGATCTAGTGGGTGTAATGTTGTTGTCTTTTTCATTGTGTGATTGAATGGGTAATATTGTGTGAGAGAGAATAGCTAAGAGTGAGAGCCTTTTGATATTGTAAATACCTTTAGCTGGGTGAAAAGGTCAAGTCCTACAGCTGGGTGCGCAGGAAAGGGAGAGATAGAGAGAAGAATAGAGGAGATCTATTAGCTAAGAGCATAGATCAGAACTGTATGCTTTCATCTTAATATATTATAAAGCATAGTTATGTGGACGTAGCCCTAGAGAGAGGGTGAACCACGTATACTTTGTGTTATGTGTGATTGATGCTCTGTTCTTATCATTTGATACACTGTTATTGCAATATTGTGGTACATCTGATAAGATGTATGGAATAGATCTAAGCTGATAAGTGATATATGCATGTTGTAATGTTCTAGGATTAGATCCACTTGACATTTCCCTTGGTTTTAGAAATCTTTGTCCTACAACCCCCCCATAGTTGCTTCGGGTGAGACTGCATCTGCTTCACAGGTATAGTCAAAAGGGCTAGTAGTTAGGGCTTGCTGGTGCACTCTTAGAGATGAACCCTAGGTTTTCCCCTTTGCCAACAAATGGTTCTGTTGTCGAGACTGGAATCTTCTTAAGGGAATTTCAAGGTGGTTCCCATCAAAGACAAAGATTCAAAAGTGGATAGAGGATTAAGAGAAGGACTTCGTTGAAGCCCAGAACAAGAACCCTAATCTTAACACAAAGGATTGGCTAGAGAGATATATATTTACCAATATACATGAGATTTTCTTTGGAGGAATCCATCAGGAGCTATATGAGTGGTTAGCTAGGTTAGCAGATACCCAGTTTGAGATCAGATCTAGACCTCCTATAGTTTGGACATCGTTGTTGATCAAGAAGTTCAAGAGAGTTTTTAACATCGTGTCACGAGCAGTAGATCACTAGTTTGATAGCACCATTGGAGGGTACATCATCAAGTTTTTTGTTGACATAGTAGATTCACATAGCCAAGTAGAGAGATATTTCTTCAAGGGACCTAGAGGAAAAATTTTACATTTTCTAAAGTTGAGGATCAAGATGTTGTTTCATGAGAAGAACATCTTGAAGGTCCAATAGATTGGTCGGATTTGGAAGTAAAATTCAAAAATTTGGACAGTGACAGTGACACAGAGGCTGGACATACGTGTAGTGGGAGAGAGTTCATAGAAGTTCATCTTGCGAACTTATTTAAGCAGAACTATGGGGACGAGGGTTTCTACAGTGGGGAAGAGGTAGACCTAATAGACAAAGAGCATTCAGAACCCACTAGGGAAGAGGAAGAGGAAGTTGAAGAACCTCATCAAGACGAGCCAGAAACTTCAGGAACTGCGCAGACTACTGAGGTAAGTACTATTAATCCTCTTGTTGTCTCAGCAGCATTAAGAAATCAGAGTAATCCAAGTCACTAGAGTGTTCAGAGCACTGTCACTATTAGTCCACCACATACTCAGACAGGAAACCTAGGAAGATCTATGGAAGATGAGGTGAGTCTCCCTATCTTTAGGGGAGATGGGTCTGAAGACCCTGATCAGCACTAGTTCCTATGTGAAGTCGTATTGAATATTAAAAATGTCACCGACGAAGAAGTTAAAAGAATCCAGTTTAGTACTACCCTTCGAGACCATGCACTAAGTTGGTACATGAAGCTTGTCCAAAAACTTGCACAACCTAAGCCACTAAATGAAATCAAGAATGTGTTGACTGCATAGTTCAATAAACCCAAGTCAGAGTCACAGTGTATTACAGAGATGAAAGAGATCAAACATAAGGTAGCCAAGCTTGTCTAGGAATTCAACCAGAGATTTAAGACCTTAACAGGTCGATTGACTTTTCATATCCCAGATGAGCAGAAAAAAGAGTGGTTCATTGTTGCCTTGTTACCACACATCAAAGTTCCTCTAATGCAATAGAATATTGCTTCGTAGGTTGAGGTGCTGGAGATATCCATCAATCTAGAATCAGCCCCTATGGAAGAATCCAGTTCAGGTATGAGCCAGATCTTGAGTCAGCTAACTAGTTTGTCTCTGCAGGTTGAAGATATGAAGAAAGACAAGGGAAAAGATAAAAGAGAATACATATGGTGTGTCAGATGAAGATCAGAGGGACATGACAAGGAACATTATCCCTTATTCCATGAATACTTGTCCTTTGGAGCTCTGAGCCCTTTGAAGCAAGTCACCTTACCCTGGTGCGAAGTATGATGAAATAGACATCGTACTAGTGAGTGTTATTACATGAAAAAATATGTTCAGACACCCACAAATTTATATTGCACATTCTGTAAATATGTGGGACATGATGATAGGGATTGTATGGATTACGATCTCATGCATGAAAGGTCAAGAGATATATACAAAATTCAAGGCGAATTACAACAAGAGGGAAACACTACGTAGTACAAATCCCTTGGGAGAGGAAATTTCAACCCTCGCGGTGGATTCAAAGGATGAGGACGAGGATCCAATATGGGTTGAGGATGAGGACATATCATCTGCTACAACTATGCACAACCTAGACACCTAGCAAGGGACTGTTAGAACCCTTGTGCTACTTGCAGCTATTGCAACTCTTTCAAACACGTTATCGAGGAATGTCCAGCATTGTTGGCTAAGCTTTAGGAGAGATGAGGACCTTAGCAGAACCTGCAAGTACAACTGATATATGATGAACCTCGTGGAGAAGAACCTGGAGTCACTTTTATAACCAAAGGAGGCACTGCTACTGGAGAAGACAGACTGACCTAAGGAAATACTACATAAGACTCAGGAGTCAGGAAAAACGTTTGATGCAAAGAAAGAAAGACAAGTATTTGAGGAGGAAAGAAAAGAGCTCAAAGAAAACCAAGGCTCTTCATCCAAAACATGACCAGAAGTGAGAGAATATGGAATGCCTCAGGCATTTGTTCAATCTGCCTCGTCAAGAGAAGGAAAATAGGTAAGCAAGCTCATGGAATTTCTATATACTTGCATTAAGTTGATTCAGGATGAGAGCGTTGTCCAAGAAATACAAAATTTAATCAGACAATATGAGATAGGAAATATAGACCCCTTACTGAATAGGTAAGTACACCAAATCATTAAAAAGAGAAGGACAAATAAGGAATTACATTTGAATGCTCAGATAGGCGAATATGATATAGACTATGTGGTCCTCGACTTAGGGTCGGAGGTCAATGTCATGACGAAGCAAACCTGGGCACTAATGGGAAAATCTAAGTTGATCTATTCCCCTATCAAGCTTAGAATGTCTAATCAACAAGCTGTAATCCCCTTTGGTAGAATGGAACATGTCCCTATGGACATCGACAGAGTAAGAACGTTTGCACATTTTGAGGTAATTGAGATAGTTGGTGATAGTTGTCTTTACACTACGTTGTTAGGAATTGATGGGCTTTTAATAATTCCATTGTGGTTGATATAAAGAAAAGATGAATGATGTTTGAAAGAGATGGCCTTAGGTTCATTGCACCCTTAGATCCAGATGAAGTTCAGAGATACACATAGCCCATAAGAGAAGAAGATCACGCATATGAATTGGAAAACATATACAAATTAACAGCCAGACAGAAGGATTACATTAATCCTATGGCCGATGGAAACCTAAGCTGGCGAAGTGACAATGCATGTTCATCAGACTCGAAAGAAGCACTAGAAAACTGGCAGAATAAAATGTATGAAGTATCTACAAGAATATGTGCTAGATTAACCAGAGAAGTTAGTTGGATCGACTCAATAGTAAGTAACTTACCCACCTTTGATGTTTTGAATCCTTTAGAAACCTTCTTGTCGTACTTTGAAGAAAGTTTCCCAATGCAAAAAATATTGTTGGTGATGGATGAGGCCCTGAAAGAAAGATGGTGGAGGACACACAAAAACAACATTAAAGATTGGGTACAATGTCATACCTTGATGACAAAGTGGTTCTCAGCACAAGTAGAAGGTTGCGAAGTTCTATACACAAGTCTAAGATTCCCAAAGGACCATGTACAAAGTTGCAAGGCAACCTGGAGCAACATCCCTCAAGAGTTGTGGGTGCACAAATTCATTAACACACTGGACACGACACCTATCAACTGGTACCTTCAAACAGAGTTGTACTTCATCACTATAGATTAGGAAGGTATGACTCAGAATTTTGTAACCACTATCTTATTTGAAAGTCAATATCCTTTAGTAGATCAAGCATTGTATATTATGAGACAGAAAGTATTCAAGGAGGCATCTAACCTCCCTTTGGATCAAGAAGAGGATGAATGGATTGTGCCTCTACAGAAATCACAAGGTTGTTACAACATCAATGCCGATGAAGATGATGATCCAAGAAAGGTAAACATCACAAAAACAGAAGGCCAAAGAGATGTGGAAGGACCAGGAGTTGAGATACTATTCATTGAACAACCAATCAAGATTAAGAAGATCAATATTGGAACAGAATAGACAATGAATCTTGCCAATGTTGGAGATTATTGGGATGTTGCCACTATTGACAAGATTACACAATTATTGCATGAATATCAGGACTTGTTTCCAACCAAGTTCATTGCTATTAAGGGCATTAAAGGGCCTATGGGAGAGATGTGGATACCTTTGAAACCAAATGCAAGACTAGTCAAATAGAAACCCTATAGACTGAACCCCAAATATAAGGAGAAAGTGAAGATTGAGCTCGACCAGATGTTGGAAGCAGGAACTATAGAAATTGTGGAGGAATCAGAATGGATTAGCCCTATGGTGGTGCAAGACAAGAAGATAGGAGATATAAGGATATGTGTAGATCTTAGGAAGATGAATGATGCCTTTTTGCATGATCCCTTCCCTACACCATTCACCGACGAAGTGTTAGATAATGTGGGAGGCTAGGAAGTATATTCTTTTACAAATGGATTTTTCGGATACCATCAGATCTAGATTGCCAAGGAAGATCGCCACAAGACCACATTTGCACCAGAATGGGAATCCTACCAATATACTGTAATGCCATTTGGATTGAATAATTCCCTAGCCATCTTTTCCAGGGTGGTGGTCAAAGCATTCAAGGAGTTTTTGCATAAATTTCTAGAAGCATATTTTGATGATTGGACTGTTTTTAGCCTATTGAAAAACCATATTGAATGTCTAAGGCTAATGTTGGATAAATGCAGGCAGTGTCAAATTGCCTTGAATCTGAATAAGTGCATCTTATTCTAACCATTTGGAGTGTTCTTAGGTCATATTGTATGCAAGCAAGGATTGTTGGTAGATCCATCTAAAATTGCCATTATAGTTTATCTACCCCCTCCAACTTCAGTCAAATAGTTGCGCACTGTGTTGGGACACATAGGATACTACAGGAAGTTCATTAAAGGATATGCCCAGATTACAACACCCATGGAGAAGCTGCTAAAGAAATATTGCCAGTTTCAATGGACAGAAGAGTGCCAATAGAGCTTCAACACACTGAAACAGAAAATGGTTATTGCACCCATTCTAGTCTTCCCAGATTGAAGCAAAGAATTTCACGTACATGTTGATGCATCTTCCATTGCATTAGGAGTTGTGTTAGCAAAACCAGGTGAAGGATATATTGACCATCCATTATCTTTTTCTAGCAGGAAGCTATCAACTGCAAAGGTCAACTACACCACCACTGAGAAAGAAGGGTTAGCCGTGGTGTATGCACTGCAGAAATTCCACCACTACTTGTTGGGAGGACACTTTAAAATGTTTATTGATCACTCCGCACTGAAATACCTAGTCAACAAGCCAGTGTTGGGGGGAAGAATATGAATATGGCTTCTGCTATTTCAAGAATATGACTTTGAGATCATAGTAAAGCCAGGAAGAATGAACAAAGGCCCTGACCACTTGTCAAGGTTGGAACATGGCAAAGAGCCAACTAGTTTGGAGGATACACTTTCGGATGCACAGTTATTGGCCATTATAAATATTCATGACCACTTCATAGATATAGTCTAGTTCCTATCAACCGGAATGGCCCCTATCCAGTACACAATTCCTCATAAGAAACAACTAGTAGTGTGCGTTGCCAAATTTTCACTTATAGTTGGATAGTTATACAAGATGGGACCTGATGAGATATTGAGAAGATGTGTTATGGAGGAAGAATGATCAATGATCCTCATGGAATCTCATGAAGGCATCGCAGGAGGACATTATGCAGGGAAGGAAACTGCATGGAAGGTTCTTAGAGTTGGCCTTTAGTGGCCTACCTTACACAGAGATGCTAAAGACTATTACAGAGCCTAGGATGTATGCCAAAGAGTTCAGAAACCTTCCAGAAGAGATGAAATGACACTAGCACTATAGCTGACCCTACAAGCATTTGATAAATGGTCCATTGATTTTGTGGGACCTATAAACCCACCAGGGAAGCACATAGGAGCAAGGTACATAATTACAACAACATAATACTTGACCAGATGGGCTGAAGCCAGAAAAGTTAAGGACTGTAGTGCAAATACAGTCGTGTGACTCATATTTGATGACATCCTAACCAGGTTTGGATGCCCAAAGACCCTTATGAGTGATCAAGGCACACATTTCATAAATAAAATAGTTGAAGCCTTGACTAAGGAATTTATAGTTCATCACTAGAATATCACACCTTACCATCCACAAGCAAATGGGACAGTGGAAGCATTCAACACAATCTTGGAGACAGCGCTGATGAAGATTTGTAGTGTGAACAGGGATGACTGGGATTTATGAGTACCAGCAGTACTTTGGGCCTATAGAACCACCTGTAAAAAATTAACAATGCAGACCCCTTTCAAGTTGGTTTATGGCCTCGAAGTCATTGTCCCAATGGAATACCTAGTGCCAAGCTTAAGAATTGTTTCCTTTACAGATATGGATGATGTTGGCACTGTTCAAGAAAGGCTCACACAGTTGGTTGAACTCGAAGAAGACAAATTTATTACAGGATTCCATCAGCAAGTATGGAAGGAAAGAGAGAAGGCCTATCATGACAGGTACATCAAGAAGAAGGCATTCAAGCAAGGTGATCTAGTGCTGGTATATGACAGTAAGTTCATCAAGCATCCTGGGAAGTTTAGAATGCATTGGCTCAGGCCATATGATATCTCCTATGTTACAGAAGGAGGATCTTCACAGTTGAAGACTTTGAAGGGAGAATGGAAGGATGGATTAGTGAATGGGAGTCAGCTAAAGTTGTACTATGACAACCAGCTGCCTTGCAACTCTAAGTAAAAGAATACAAACAAGGTTCTAGGTACCAGGTGCAGTTGAAATTAGGTACCAGACACAGAAAAGACAATCTACATAGGAGAACGAGACGAGGCATAGAGAGGAAAGAAAAGGCTGCACTATGCAGTCTGAAGTCAAAGTAAAACAAAATAATCAGACCTGAAGTGCCTTGGGATGAGTCACAGGTGAGTGTTGGGGGCCTGTTGGCTCTTGGTTATGGACGTAAGCAAAGAACAAGGGAGAAAAGGAAAAATTTGAACTTCGTGAAATACATAGTGATTGTTACTGGGTCGAAGTGAACAAAAGAGTTGAAAAGACAGAGAAAGTTCGAGAAAGCAAGTCATTGGATGAGGATATTGAGAATGATAGATCAGCAAGAAAGAAGGATCGTGGATATCTCAGCAAGAGGAAGAAGCCACCATCATATGCTTTGGAGCACCGCGCGAGAAGGATGGAAAGATAGGCTGGTAAAGCTCTGAAAACATGGGTCAAGTTGACCTAGGGTTCTAAAAACCTAGGGTTTTGGTATCTAGGGTTTTGACACCTAGGTTTCGGCCTAAGGATGTCAATGATATATTGTAATGTATAAATAAGAACCTACAAGAGGGAAGGACGTTCGATCTAGTGGGTGTAATGTTATTGTCTTTGTCATTGTGTGATTGAATGGGTAATATTGTGTGAGAGAGAAGAGATAAGAGTGAGATCCTTCTAATATTGTAAAGACCTTTAACTGGGTGCAAACGTCAAGTCTTGCAACTGGGTGCGTAGGAAGGGGAGGGATAGAGAGAAGAAGAGAGAAGATTTGTTAGCTAAGAGCGTAGATCGGAACTTTATGCTTTACTCTTAATATATTATAAATCACAGTTATGTGGGCGTAGCCCTAGAGAGAGGGTGAACCATGTATACTTTGTGTTATGTGTGATTGATGCTTTGTTCTTATCATTTGATACACTGTTATTGCAATATTGTGGTAGATTTGATAAGATGTATGGAATAGATATAAGATGATAAGTGATATATGCATGTTGTATTGTTCTAGTATTAGATCCACTTGACATTTCCCTTGGTTGTAGACATCTCCATCCTGCAACCCCCCCATAGATGCTTCGGGTGAGACTGCATTTGCTTCGTAGGTGTAGCCGAAAGGGCCAGTAGTTAGTTTTTGTTGGTTCTCTCTTGGAGTTGAACCCTGGGTCTGCCCCTATTCCAACATCCCTCCTTATAGCCTAAAAGAGTTTGTTTTAATCCTTTTTTTCTCTCTACTTTACTCATACTTATTTTGCATTGAAAAAGAAAAATTGTAATAGTTCTTCATTTTTTCGTTTTTCTTTAAAAAACAAGAAAATGAAAAAAGAAGATTGCTTTATTATTTTTTCAATCTTTACCCTTATATCCATGAATAAAAATTCCATTCTCTCACATTCTCTCTTTTCCTTTGTGCATTGATTTCAAATATCATTCTTGCATTTTTTTAAAAACTTTGAGTTTTCATGAGTTTTGGTCATAGTTTTGTTTTGGAAAGGAAAATTCAGTTTTGCTTGTTTTGAACAGTGGCATTGCATTCAAAGAAAGATTTATTGGTTTTTTCATTTGCATCTAAAGTAAAATATTTTGTTATGCATTTGCATCAAAAAGGATGACATTGCACTCGAAATTTAAATAGTTTGCATTTAGAAGTGTTCCTTAGCACCTTTTTTCCATTGAAGAATAGGTTTTTTTTTTTTTTAACAACAATGTTCTTAAGTGTTTCAATTTCTGCAAAGTCTCAAAAACATCACTAGTTTCACTTATATGAATCTTTGAGTAACAACACCTACAAAAATTAATGTGTAATCTAAAATCAACTAGACTTTCATTTGTAGGGTTCAAAAGCTACTCCAAGTTAGGAACTTAGATTAGGGTTGGAGAGATAACTCTCCAAGGCCATCAAATGTCAAACATATCAGTTTGAATTAGGGAGAGAAAAATCCAATTTGTGTATATGTATAGTTGGTATATTCCTTATTGGTTATTACTCTTCCTAACTACTTATTGGCTAAACCAGGTTTAGATATGAACAGATTTCCAACAAAACCCTCTAAAACTATTGGCCTTCTGGTAAACAAGAAGGCAACACAACACACATAATGTATTGTGCAGTCTCACCTAAGATAGTTCTATGGGTGAATGCAATGCTCAAGTGATTATAGTCCAGGAAAGAGTGGGGATCTGGGATTGTAATTGATCTTTCTCATGCCTTAAACTGATTACTCAATCTATTGTTCTTAAGATCCATTCATTTGTTCAACCCTTGCATGCAGTCTAATACATCTAGCTAACCACATATGTGTAAATCAATCATTGACAAGAATTAAATATGATAAACCATTAACAAAAAGTAAACATACATTCAATCATCACACAGTACACATGTTTTATCGTGATTCACCCCCTCCTAGGATATGTCCACAAAGATTTGGCATCTTAGGCTCTTTTATTTAGATTTCTGTAATATTTGGCGATGGGTGCACCATAATTTTGATTATACAATATTGGAAGAGGTTCCACAACCTCTGTGAGGTGGACTAGATCACACCAGAATCCTCGGCCTATGATCTAACCCTCAAGAAAAATTAACTTGGAACACACTCCCCCCCCCCCCC
>JASDQU010241570.1:33203-58036 GCA_032191745.1 Picea mariana
TGCCTTGCATGCTTTCCTCCTTTGCATGTGGCTTTCCCTTGCACGTGTTGCTTTTCTTGGCAACTGTGTTTTCCCCAAATTAAGATTTACGTTCCAAAAATGGACCTTTTCTCAAAATAGGCATGCACCGAACATGCCCCCAAAACTGATATGTGGCTCATCCCGAGCCACCTAGGCAGTGTGCGATCCCTGGACAGCCTATGTTAGGATATGGAACTTGTCTGCAAGTTCCCTTCCTCTTGCCTGGAATTGCACAAATTTTCCTGCAAGCTCTTCTAATGCTTGCACTATGATCTCCTCTTGGGATAGTGTTGTGCACTATGTCTATGTTTGCATCATGTCTCTCTTTTCTTCCTCCAACTACGCGATCATATGTGATGCTTGTTCCTGGAGTGGTTCCACTTCCACTTGTCTCTCTTTTTTTTGCATATGCATTTCTTTCAACTCAGACTACAACTTCTTCATATCCTGGGTACCTTTTAGGTGTTTTGTTATACTCATTGTCTTCTGCCTCTGCTTGAGGTCTTGGATAGCTGTGTTGATCCAGATTATTTTGAGAATGACATGAAGGAGGATATATAACCGAGATATAACAATGAAATACACAAAAATATAGAAGAGAGCACAAAAATATAGTGAAACCCAACTTCTATTACTAAATAAGATAGAAAAACATTGTAGCACACAAACTAGAAAAATGGGGTAGCTTATCTCTAAAAAGAAAGAGGTGTTGGCTACGTTGCATTCACAAGAATATTTAAATCACAATCCATTGTCTGCTTAAAGGGCCTCCTTCACCTCAATTATATATGAGAGAGTGAGAGGAGAATAATCCCCATGATGTATGTGGGATAAATTGGACTAAGTTTATAAAATGCCGTAGGCATGTAAAATACTAGGACTTCCCGGGTGGTCATCCATCCCAGTACTACTCTAGCTCAAGCATGCTTAACTATGAAGTTCTAATGGGATCTGATGCATTAAAGTTGTGTTGTAGGCATGTACATAAGACCATTACATGATGTCTGTAATTAACAAATGAAGATGACATTACATTCCATTCCCCATCAAAAGGGTGAATGTCATGGTTTATCAAAACCACAAACTCAAAATGGTGATTCAATGGAAAAGGTGGATGGGCAACGAGATCCATCTAGATCATTCCTCCCCCCTTAGGAAGCAATGGTCCCCATTGCGCCAAGTTCCCTTGGGAGACGGGGAGACTTCTGATAAATCTGAAGCTTGGAGCGTTGCTTTCCTTGCTGAAGAATTTGTCCTACTTAGCTTGTTGAAGGTTGTCATGAACCTGTTGTTGGAGGGGTTGAATCCATTCAACCAATATAACTGCATGATCTACCTGAGTTTGGGAGGAATTTTTCGGTGAATATGCAACATGAATAGTATGAAGGGTTATGTTATAACCTTTCTTAGCTGGGCAGTGTGGAGGCACCCCCGTAGGTGCAACAAGAACATCTTGGTACTCTTCTACAATATTGTTGATCTGCTTCTGTTGGATAGAAAGGTCTTGGGTTGAGGCTGTAGTGGTTGTAGTGTCCTTCTATTCATATTATGATTGAATTGTGAAGAGGCTAAACTTTGCAGTATGAGAGATTACTTTGTGGCATTGTTTTGGTGGGACAATAGTTGAAACTACCTCTAGTATCCTATATAGTTGACCCCCCAGAGTAACAATGATGCTACAATTTTGAGACTCATAAATAGCATGACACCTCCACATATATGGTTTTCCTAATAGAACATCACAGACTTCTAGTGGGGAAACATCACATAATAGCTCATCCTTGAAGGTCTCGATGCCATAGGACAAGTGACATTGTTGGCTGACACAAAGATCTTGACCTTGGAGAAGCCACTCGATGTTGTATGGTTGCGGGTGTGGAGTTATTGGAAAATAAAAATGCTTGACAACCTCTACTGAGATGATGTTCTTTTGTCTTCCGTTGTCAACAATAAAATGCAGTGGGGTCCCCTTCACCCACATCTGTGAATGGAAAAGTCGCTCCCCCTCCTGAGGATCCTCTTCTGGTTGGATTCTTGTATTTGCGACAGTAGCAGTGGGTTCTTCATCAATGATATATATCCTTTTATTATTTTCTGAATCACAGTCCACGTAGAGGTTCGACTCTTTGTCTTTGAGATTGGACACCAATGACTATATTGAGTGAAGTTCATCAATGTTGTGCCAAAGGATGTTGTGGAAATCACACCACTTTTTGGTGTCTTTCTTATACTTCTCTTTACCCTTCTTTTCCTGCATATGGGATTGGCTCTCTTTAGGTTGGCCTTCCTTTCTCTAACCATGCTTCTCCCACTTACTCTTTTGCTTGAATTTTTTCTTAATTTTGACTGCATATTGATAAGCAAATCCCAGTGAGGAGATGCCCAAGAAATCCATCCCTATTTGTATGTACCTGTGTAGACCACTGTGGTACTTCAAAACTAGGTGTTGCTCAGAGTCTTTGATACAAATCTCTGAGCGCAAGGTATGAAATATGTTGGTGTACTCTAGCACCATCTAGTCTCTTTTCTAACATAGAGTTGTCCATGTCATGTATTGGTCATCATAGTTTTCGACAAGGTAGAACTCCTCCTTTAGGGCATCTACAAAGGTCACCCAAGTGGGTTCTCTCCCAAATAGTGTAGATTCATCTGTGGTTTACCTCTCCCAGTAACCTTCCCACCAAGCTCTGACATGGGGAAGGGATTTAAGGAGCGCGAAGATGATATTTTCACCGTCAAAAAATTTTTGGACAAAGTAATAACATTCTAGAAAATTCAACCATTTTTCTAGAGCAACTACATCTATCTTGCCTTGAAATAAAGGGATATCAAAATTGACTTGTACTTTGAATGGTGTTGCACTTTCAAAATGATTGCTTGTTGAATATGCCTTGTTTTTCACCATCAATAGTCTTCAAAGGATCTAAGAGAATTTTTCCATCATCTCATTCCTTTTTCGCACGAGGGATTCATCAAGAAACTTCTTGAAAGGATCTCATGCTCTGTCATCTCTCTTTTATTCCGCCATGGGGGGTCTCCTGGGATAGGGAGAGTAGTTTTCCTCAAGAGAAACTAGCTCAAGACCCAAATATTTATACCCTGACCTCATCAGGAACCTGCTCTGAGAAATGACAAGGAGAAGACTGCTCTGATACCATTGATCCGAATTATTTTGAGAACAACATGGAGGAAATATAACCAAGATATAACAATGAAATACACAAAAATATAGAAGAGAACACAGAAATACAATGAAACCCAACTTCTATTACTGAATAAGATAGAAAAACATTGTAGAACACAAACTGGAAAAATGGGCTATCTTATCTCTGAAAATAAAGAGATGTTGGCTACACTTCATTCATAAGAAGCTTTACATCACACTCCATTGCCTTCTTAAAGGGCCTCCTTCACCACAATTGTAGATGAGAGAGTGAGAGGAGAACACTTCCCATAATGCATGTGGGTTAAATCGGACTAAGTTTATAAAATTCCATAGGCATGCAAAATACTAGGACTTCCCAAGCAGTCACCCATCCCAGTACTACTCTATCCTGAGCGTGCTTAAATGCAAAGTTCTTATGGGATCTGATGCATTAACGTTGCATTGTAGGCATGTACATAAGACAATTCCATGATGTTTGTAATTAACAAATGAAGATGACATTACATTCCATTCCCCATAAAAAGGGTGAATGTCATGGTTTATCAAAACCACAAGTTCAAAATCGTGATTCAATGGAAAAGTTGTATGGCCACTGAGATCCATCTGGATCATGCGCTTACTCTTTCTTTTTCATGGTCCCACTACTAGACATGCTTCTCCTCCTTAGTGTTGTCTATATCTACATTGCTCGGTCGAACAATTCTGCTACTGTGCTAACTGGTTTCTCCATCTCCCCTATTTGAAAGTCAACTTCATGTTTCTTATGTGCATCTTTTCCTTGCGTGGACTTCCTTGTTGTCTTTGAGGGTTTCTCCTCTCTTATTGTTCCTTGGATTTTTTATTCTAGATCCTATACCATATCCTTTTTCCAGTCTACAGTCTACTTCTTTTTCTTGCTATTGTGGGAGTTCTCCTTGGCCTTTTCAAAACTATGTTGCTTCCACTTGGTCGGGCTCACGTTGTGGATGTTCTGGTATTATCAGTCAGGCTACCTGTTCGGGCCAATGAGCTTGCTTCGATCATTTCCTTTGGAGGACTGCATCACCACACAGGCCAATATTGTTAGGATATTTAGACACTTAGGATTTATTTAAGATCTACTTGGTCTAATGTTTCGTTAGGTAAAATCTTGTTTCTTTAGTATGCATTAGCATGCATTTGTAGTTAGGAAATCCGACAGTCACGATATGTTCCCAACATAGAGTGACTTGATGCTTCATACTCTCCTCGATATTAACAGCCATTAATCTATGGCTTAGCACCCGATTGGTCCATGATCTCTATTTAAAGAGCATGGAGGGTCATTTTCCGATGATCGATTGTGAGAAACTATCTTGTAAAATCTCTCTGTAATCTTTTTCTTTTGCATTTTTAAACTACTCCAAGTGGTCATGTTGGCTAGGGCCATGGATATTTCCTCGTAGGGGTTTTACCACATCAAAACATTAGTGTGTTGATATTTTATCTAGTTATGTGAGTGGTTACTGAAGGTGTTCGTCCTCTGTTGGAATACTTGTGTTGTCGAACATGGTATCAGAGCTTGTTTGAAGACTCGCTCCTATTGTAGATCGAGATCATGAAACCGAGTTGCCTCATCTCCATTTTCTGTCATGTCCATACATTTATGGGTCAATATGATTGTTCCATTGTGTCAAGAGCACTCGTTTCAGTCTAGAACACTTTTCGTTTCACTCAAAAAGGTTTTTGTTTTCCACAAATACGACCATTACATTCAGATCCGGAGGTATAAAGCTTGAATACGCATTTTTAAAATTTTTGCAAAGTATTATTTTGTTTTTATATTTTTTTTCTGGTTTTCTACTCTTTTATATTTGTGTATGATCTTTTCCATGTTCCCTGTGCGATCTCGGAAAATCAGAAACAGATAGGAAAAGGTGCATCTTTCGGGTAAGCTAACCAAGATCTAACTGTTGTTTTCATCGAGAAGCAAAAACAAAATTTCTTGTGTGAAAAAGATATTTTTTTGAGCATGCTCTCCAAGGCCGGCTTCAACAACAACCACAACAACCGAGATCTAACCCTTGTTTTCATCGACAAGAGAAATTTTTTTCTTGTGTGAAAAGAGATTTTTTTTAGCACGCTCTCCAAGGTCGTCTTCAACAACAACAACAACCCCAATCCTCTTGCGAAACAATATAATATGTTTTTCTAGACCATTTGGTTAAAATTTTTCTTATTAAGTAAGAGGTCTTGAGTTCAAGTCTCTCTTTTGTTACTTTTTTTTGAAACAATTCATGCTAGAATTGTAAAGTGTTTTTCACTACAAGTATAAAAGTGAATCTCTATAAGTAGCTTTAATATTTTATTTTACATTTATTTATTTTGCATGAACTTCAGTGTAAAAGTGACCCCCACTTCTCTTTATAAAAGTGGGTCACTTCATAAAGCAACTTAAACCACCACGTGGTCCTTTGGTTACCGTTTATGCCTTTTTTTAAAAGGGCATAACTCTCACATCCAAAGTTCATTTTTAGTGTCATTTTTTTTAAAACCACATAACTTTTCGATATATTTTCATTCCGAACATTAGTTTTAGTTTTTAAATCCATATTATCTACATATTTAATATGTATTCTAGAAGTAATCTCTTACTTACCAACACCAAATACTTCCAATGGAAATCCCATATGGAGGATTTATTAAGAAGTAAAGGCTTGTATTGGATTACCTTGGGAAAGGAAACAACACCAACTGATGCTGATAAGAAAGTAAAATGGGATAATAGGAATGACGATGCATGTGGATTAATCAGAATGTCCATCTCTCCTAAATTAAGGTTCCACCTTCAATCAATTGATAAACCCAAAGAATCTTGGGAAAAGATTGAATCTGTGTTTGGTAAACACAATATTATTCGAGCACAACAGTTAGAAAATCAAGTACTACCCTTAAGTCTAAGTGATTTTTCTTTCATTGAAGACTATCTATCTAAGTTTAAAACACTCAGAACTCTATGTGAAGAATGTAAGATAAAGATAGAAGAATATCATTGCATCTATCTTATTCTTTCTAATCTAGGTAGTGCATATTCTATGTTTGTATCTACCTTTTATGCCATGCAAGAGGCTCTAGGGACAGCTTATCACCCAGTCTTGAGAAGTTTTGTGATGCTTTGATTAAAGAGAAATATAATCTAATACAACTTGGAGTGATGAGCACTATAGGTGCCTCCAACAAAGCCTTAGTTGTCTATCAGAAAGATAAATCCAAGAATCCCAAGAAGCAACATCCTCGCCACAACAACAAGCAATATAAGGGTCACCATTGTAAATCCTTCAATCCTATCCCAAGTTGTTATTAAAGGGGGGTGTTAGGATATTTAGACACTTAGGAGTTAGTTACGATCTACTTGGTCTAATCTGTCGTTAGGTAAAAGTGTGTTTCTTAGTGTGTTTATTTAGTATGCATTAGTATGAATTTGTAGTTAGGAAATCCTACGGTCATGATATGTTCCTGACATAGAGTGATCCGACGGTTCATACTCTCCTCGATATTAATGGCCATTGATATGTCGCTTAACACCTGATTGGTCCATGATCTCTATTTAAATAGCATGGAGGGTCATTTGTCGATGATCAATTGTGAGAAACTCTCTTGTAAAATATCTATGTATTCTTTTTCTTTTGCATTAATAAACTGCTCCAAGTGGTCGTGTTGGCTGGGGTTGTGGATATTTCCCCGTAGGGGTTTAACCATGTCAAAACATCGATGTGTTGATATTTTATCTAGTTATGTGAGTGGTTACTGAAGTTGTTCATCCTCTATTGGAATACCTGTGTTGTCGAACAAGTCTTTGATAATCCAATCCACTTCCTCTATTGTAATGCAATACTGCATATTTAGCCATTCCTTTTTGGAATCCCTTGCGGCTTGGATCCATATATGATGTCGGGATTCCTTGAATTTGGCTATCCCCTATGTATCCTTCACTACCTCCATAGGTATGTGCCACACATTTTCTGTGCATTGCTATATTTCTTCTAACAACATGGAAAACACAATGTTGTTTTCCTTTTGTGTATTGTTGTCCTTTGCTTTCCAAAGAGACTCGTACCTCACCACATAACATTATCCCACCCTATCCAAAAATGCCAAAAACTTGGGCTCCTACCACCCTGGAAAGGATATCAAAATTATTAACCACAGGTAATGGAACTTGGTTCCATTGTTTAGTGCGTCGCGACAGTCGAGTAGAAATTGGTTCAGTAGGTATGGTGCCCAAATGAACATCATTCCCTTAGCACACTATGCTTCCACTGCGATCACACCTACTGGCACTTCCTCTCTGCAACATTTTATTAGTAGCTTACACACCATCAACTTGCTTGTGAATCTTTTTTCATCGTCATTAATGTCTTTGATGACAATGCCTTTTTTTCCTTTGGTCATGTCGAACTGTGATTTAACTTGTTCCGCCAGTTCTTTCTCACTCACTTTGTTATCTAGATACTCTTTTGGCTGCACGTCGAATTTGGGAAGTCCTGTGATCTTGGAAATCAATGCCATGTCAATATGCATCGGTCTATCCATCCATAGAATTCCTTCGTGGACCCAGGTGACTAGTTGTTTGACGCAAAGGTCGACATTCTTACCATGCCCAAAGTGCGGTATGTCCAAAATATTCATAATCCTTGAGTTATAAAGTCTCATGACCCACTGCGTGGGCTCCAGCACTGGTCATCCTAGGGGTCCAATTTTCCCTGTGTTAATCAAATATTTATCCTTGGCCAACTCTAGAAATTTCATCACGTCGTGCACATCATAGTTTGTGTACCTCAACTTGGGTACCTTTCCCAACATGTCATCGATAGTGGGGACTGCATCTGGGAGAAAAGGGAGGGTATTCTCCATATTTTTTATCTTCTTCCCCGCAACAGATGTGACTTCCTCTGATGTGTTTATGTCTTCTTCCTCACTTTCGAACTCTGGTCGGTCAGTGATGTCTTCAACCAAGACTTCATCTTGTGCTTGGGGCTATCGTGGTCCCACTGTGTCATCAAGTTTTGTAGGTTCTTCAGGTTTAGGGTTCGAAGCGGGGTTCCCGGCCCTGGAGCTCTACCCTATCTCACCTTGTTGTGTTGTAGGAATCTCTTCCTCAACCTGCATCAGGCTAACATATTATGGGTCTGAGGTGGTAACATACTCGAGCTCTACTATATTCTCTGGTTGCTACATTCGTTACTTGTGCCTTTGTCCATGTCGGGCAATCCCAATAATCTGTCCTGGCGACCCAAACTTTGGTGGAGTCATATTTTCCAAATTTCACAACCCGTCTTGCTACTTTTTCAATTGGTAACTAGGGAATATATTTGTTTTCTCGTTGTGACCTAAAAAAAATTCTAAGTGTTGAATATTATGTGCTTGCCACCTTTTATAGACTGGGTCATGTTTAATTTTCACTTTTTGCATCAATTTTCATTGACTTCACTTTTTAATGTGCGCGGTCTTTTAATGTTTGTCGCGGTAATTATTGCATGCATCTTTTCCCGGTGTTTTTATATTTTCTTTTTTTTTCTATTTCTGTATTTATTTTTCCCTCTTTTTCTCTTTTTTATATATTTTTGTCAATTTATTTTCCTATCTTCTACTATATTACACTATGTACATATATGTCTCGCTGAGATGGAAATTTCAAGCTTCGGGAGGTCGATTGTCCCTGTATAGTTTCAGTTGACTACCATTGATTATTCCCTTGAGTTTTGTTCCTGCCATATCCTTTAGTTGTACAGATCCCCCATCTGTGATAGTTTTTACTTCATATGGCCCCATCCAATGCATTCTGAATTTACCAAGACGTTGAAAAACATTATTGTCATAAAGAAAGACTAGGTATCCTTCCTTGAAAATCTTCCTCTTAATATGTTTGTCATGCCAAGATTTGTCTCTTGCTTTATGTACTTCTTGCTGAAATCCTGCTAGAATCCTATCCTCTTCTATTTCCATTAGTTGATTCAACCTCTCCTTCACTACACTTCTTTCTCTCATGTTTGTGATTTCTTCTATGTGTAGACTAGGTACCAGAAATTATAATGGTACTACTACTTCCTATCCATACACCAATATGAATGGTGTATGTCTTGTCAACCTTTTGGATGTAGTCATGTATTCCCATAGTACTGTTGGTATTTTCAAATCCCAATCATCCCTATTGAAATTGCAGATCTTTGTCAGAGCGTTCTCCAAGATTTTATTGAAGGATTCTTCTGTTCCATTTGCATGAGGATAGTATGGTGTACTCTTCTGGTGGTAAACATCAAAATCCTCAGTCATAGCCTTGATATTATTGTTTATAAATTGAGTACCTTGGTCACTCATAAAAATTCTTAGACATCCAAATCTGGTGATTACTTGTTCAAACAAGAAGTGTGTTGTTGTCTCTGTACTCCAGTCTTTGACTGGTGTTTTTCCTGCCCATATTGTTAAATATTTTGTCACAGTAATGATATATCTTACTCCTAACCTTTTTTTTAGTGGATGGATTGGCCCAACAAAGTCTATTTCCCATTTGTCAAATATTGCAAAGTTACTTGTGGTCTCAGGGGCATCTCATCCCTTCTATTAGGTTTACCAGCCCTCTGACCGACATCACATTTATGGAAATATTCCTTAGCATCTCTTTGAATTTTTGGTCACCATATCCCTGTGCGCAATACCTTATGTGTGGTATCTTTTCCTGCATAATGTCCTCCATCTATTCCCTCATGAGACTCTGCTAAAATTCTATGCCTTTCATGTTCTAGTAAAACTCTTCTCAAAATGCTAGATATGTGCCCATTTTATATAAGTGTCCTGTAATCAGTTTATAGTATGCAACTTTGACTACCAATTTTTTATTTTTCACAGTGTTAAACTCTTGTGACACAAATCATGTATTCTAATATTCAATAATATCAACAAAATATTCATTAGATACTTGTACTGAGAACAACTGCACATCAGGGAAGTTGTCTTCCAAATTGGTAGGTTCTTCTCCATTAGTTACCCTTGGTAGGTGATATGGTCCTTCATTTAGCTTCCCTGGTTTGACTATTACTTCAAAATAAAAATCCTCTAATAACAACAACCATCTATATATCCTCCCCCCCAACACTGGCTTGTTGACTAAATATTTTAGGGCAGAATGATCTATGAACATTTTAAAATGCTTACCCAATAAGTAGTGTATGAACTCCTAAAGTGCATATACCATGGATAAGATTTCTCTTTATGTGGTATTATAGTTCTTCTCTGATTCTAAAAGTTTTATGCTTGCAAATTCTATAGGGTGGTCTAAATCACATGTACCTAGTTGAGCCAGAATTTCTCCAAGTGTTATGGTTGATGCTTCTACATGAACATGAAATGTCTTTTCCGAGTCTAGGAATACCAGGATAGGTTTTGTGACTATATTTTCTTTTAAGGTGTCCAACCCTTATTGGAAGTCCTCATTCCATTGAAATACGGTATCCTTGTTCAACAGTTTTTCCATTGGCGCAGTAATCTGCGCATACCCTTTGATAGATTTCCTGTAATAGCCTGTATGTCTATGTGTTTCTCTCAACTGGCGCATTGATTTTTTTGGTGGTAAATTGACAATGACTGCAATCTTAGTAGGATCCACTAGTAGGCCTTGTTTACACACTATATGTCCCAACAATATTCTAAAAGGTGTCCCAAAAATGCATTTCTTGATATTCAATTATATATGACACTGCCTACATGTTTCCAACATTAGCCATAATACTTCTACATGATCTTTTAAAAGACTATATACAATCTAGTCATTCATATACACTTCTAAAAACTGATGTACAAATTCCTTAAAAGCAGCTATGACTACTCTTGAAAATATGGTTGGTGCATTATTCAACACAAAAGGAATGACTTTATACTGGTAGGATCCCCATTCTATGGCAAAAGTAGTATTATACCTATCTTCTAGAGCTATCTTGATTTGATGGTAACCTGAAAATCCATATGTAAATGAGTATGCTTCTTTTCCTCCCACAATCTCTAATACCTCATCTATTAAAAGGGGTGGGAAAAGGGTCATGTAAGCAAGCATCATTCAATTTCCTCAAATCTACGCAGATCCTTATCCCCCCTTGTTTCTTCTCTTAGACTGCCATAGGGCTTATCCATTAAGACTCCTCTATTGGTTCTATGATACTAGCTTCCAACATTTTGTCAATTTTTGTCTCCACTTTCTACTTATACACTAGATTCAATCTGTAAGGTCTCTATCTGACAGGTCGTGCCTCACGTTTGAGAGGTATCTTCATCTCTCCTAGATCTCCTTCTATGTCTTTCATCTCTGTAAAGGTTGTTGGGAATAGGTCATTGTATTCATGCAGTAAATATGTTATCCTTTCTACTGTTTGTTCATCCCAATAGTCTCCAATACTTTCCATTTTAGGGTTATCAGTGGTCCCAATGTTGACTTTCTTCACCTTGATTGGTGCATCAAACAATTTTGACTCCATAGATAAACCTTCCACCTCTCCTTCTCCTTCAATTTTTGTAATCTAAATATTGTGTGGGTAATCTTCATCCAATGCTTCCTCTTCAACCTGATAGCATGACAATAGTTATTTGATTGTCTGTATGTTATGTTGTTGGTACTCTGTGATGAGTTCAACCTATGTTTGATCAACAAATATTACCCCTATTATATGTTTTAATATTGAATCAATGTTGGGGTTCTCATGTTCAAATGATAAGGTTACCATAAAATTATGTTGCAATGTTGTCCATTTTGTAGTGCCCCTACACATTTCCCGGTCTACATACCAGTTTTCTGGAATTTATTCCAATGTGTGGATGAAATGATGAGGCCATTCTTCTAGTGGTGACATCCTCCATTGTATCCTGCACTTCTCCAAATTTTCTACTGGTGTCCCTTGTCCATCATATCTTTGCATCTTATTTCTCCCCTGCTATGCGCCGAATCTAATGCATAGTAGTTTCTTACATTGGTACCCATCATTAGTTGTTTCTTTGTGTGCACCCCACCATCGTGTAGGTGTTTCCTTGAGTGAAATGTCCAAGGATAAGATCCTATGATTCTCTAATGCTTCATCTTTGTATCTTGTTAGGAATTCTTCTAAGTCATTTATGCCATGAAAACTAGGAGGTTCTCTTATCTCGATACCCACCCATCTTACTGCATGGTCTATTCTTGCGCACCTTCTTGTGGAAACTTCATGTAATCTATGCTACAAATTCTCTAGACCTATATTGAGTCAAAAGCACATGATGTGATTCCTCTCTAGCTGAGTATCCCATCTACATTTGGATTAACATAATCTTCTTCGCACGCGGTGGTTCTGTACAATTGGTTTATTTCTTTCAAGTCCAGACAAGGTGGTTCTACAAACCTTTATCCTAATTCTGAATGATCTAATGGCCCAATGACTCTATATTATCCTGATTCAAATGTCATTTTCTTTGTCTTCAAGTTTATTATTTCTTGATTATCAAATGCCCAATCCAATCCAAGCAATGTTGGATAAGGTGTTGTTCCATCCACTATTTCTATCACTTCAAAGTCTTCCTTAGTGCGCACTCCATCCAGATCTACTGTCACACCTTTTAGCCTTCCAATTGGTAGAATTTTCTGTTTATTTTCTAATTTCAAATGGGCAGGTGAATATCCTAGTGTGGGATCTCACGTGCACTGCCATGTTTTCTTAGGTAAAATATTTACCTTGAAGCCTAAGTCTAGTATAATATCCCCCATATTGAAATATCCAATGTTGGCATTTAGTCTAAATTCTATGCTTGTCCTCCTTCTTGTATGGAGTTGATTGATTGGTTTCTGCTCTAACTTCCCCTTTACCTTTGTGTTACATATTTCGAATATATTTTTCAAAACTTTAATAGATGATGGATCATACAATAGTTTAACACAAGAATGAAAAAAATTATTTATGGTACTTACTTTCCCTAAAGGTTGTGCTTCATTGGTGTGGTCCATTGATAAAGGCATATCGTACATTGATATGTTATGAGTATGTTGTACATTTGATGTAGATGCAACATATTTTTTTAAGAACTTTTTTCTGGCCTCCTTGAATGTTTAATTTTCTTTTTGCGCATCAAACTGCTTTTGTGGTTCATTATTATTCTTCACCCATTAGTGTTGTGTTGGATATTGTCTCACTGCATCAGTTCCTATATTAGCACCTCCTCGTGTGACTATGTTGATATTACTTCCATCGTCCCCAACTTCTATAGATATCCATTAAACATTCTAGTTCTTTTGGTTCCTCTTCTCTTGAATTTTTCCCAAAAGTGTTGGGCATTCTTCTGTGTCATGGTATGTTGTGCGATAGTACATACATGTTGCAGGTGGAAGTGGGAATTCCCTTGCATAATGGCCTGGCTATTGGAATTTTTGGCACACCACTAGACCTATTCCTCTTCCAAATCCTCCTCTACCACATCATCCACCTCTGCATCCATCTCAATCTCCTTACAGTGTGTTATACTGAGGTACTTAATTATACTACACAAGGTTATACTGTTCTTTCTCATTGTTATATTTTCATTACGCAATGTTGTATGGAAGTGGTACCCGGTTAAACTGAGGTGCATATTTCCTTGTCATCATTTATTCCTACATCCTATAGGTATCTAAAGTTATTTCCCTCATCAACTCCATAATCCTACAATCTTTATCATCATGGCCCACTGACTTGCAAAAATTGTAGTATGAAGTCTTGGGTATTGTATGGTATTGTTGCATCATTGGACAATGATATGGATCATGCCCATGTGTCTTATAGGTCTCTCACCATGGTCCTCCTGTTGGAAAAGGGTTTGGTACTCTTGTTTCCATGTACTACACAAAATTTGGACATTCATTCTTGTGGTGACCTTATGTGTTGCATGTGGTACACCAAACAAATTATCTTTTCTCTTTTCCTTTATTCTAGTTCAGCTGAAATGTGAGGTTCTTCATATCCTCTATTTTTGGATCTATATTTTCATATTGGTTCTCTTCCAGTTGTAAGGTTTCCTACAAATTTTCTACCTGAGTTTGAAACTTTTGTTTTCTCAATGGGTATTTCAAATGTGGTAACCGTGAATTCACAAAGAGATGTTTATGTTGCATGTCAGTTATGACATAGTTCAAATTACCTTTAAGACACTTAAACCTCTAATCAATATCCAAAATAGACTCATCTGGTTTCTACTTTATTTTAATCATCTCATTTATGCACTGATCCTCTGAACTAGTGTTGGCACAGGGGCGGAACCAGGGTTCAATGCTTCAATAGTGCACCAACAAAACCCTAACTACCTACCCTTTCGGCAACACCTGCGAAGAAGATGAAGTCTCACTCGAGGTAGAGACAGGGGGGGTTGTAGTAATCAAGTTTCTACAATCTAGTTGGGACATAGATCTATGATCACAATACTTAATAGAGCACTTAGCAGCTAACATTCATTAGTCTTTAACCCTTATTCACATCGTAGGTAAAACCTTAATTACAGAAAAACACAGTATTCGAAAAGATCTTGCACATACAAACACTTAACAAATAGAAATAGATCATATCTAGAATTCATTCATATCACTAAGAATTAAACATTCATCCAGAATACGCACTAAGAAAATAAATACACAACCACATGAACAACATAGAACAAAGCACCATAACATAGGATATATGTGGTTCACCCCCAACATGGGACTATGTCCACCAACTCTTCGTCTTCTTTATTATCTTCTTTCAATCCTCTTACATGCACAGAGCCACAAAACCCACTCTACATAGGACAGGAGATGTGTGTGCACCTTGCTAGATCCTCCTTCCTTGAATTTGGCACAACCCAGAGCCTTCTTACTTGCACTTAGCTCTGCAAGTTCTCAACACATTGTATGCACAAAGCATTTACAACTATTTGCACTTAGCTCACTGGATTACAATTGAATCCTTCTTACATCGCCTAGATATCTATTTATATATTACAAAAGGAGCCTAAAAATGGGTAAGACCCATGGGACAACATCCCATACATGTTACATAAACCCAAAACCCAAAAATCCCACAAAAGGGGGCGATATCCCGCGATCTTCGCTTCACCTGGCACCTCATCTTCGACCAGCCTGTCGAAGTCCCAAAAATGGTCAAACATGACCAAGTTTCTCCAAAACTTGGTCGAGAGCCAACAATCCCCCAACACTCACCTATGAATCATCCTGAGTCACTCTTATCTAGGAAAATCTGCTTCGAAGGCATCGATCTTGGCTTGAGTTGCTTTGACCTGTTGTTTCACTAGAGCTTCGTGCTCGACGAACTCCTGAATAAATTTCTCGGTCACCGGTCCTTCCAATTGTTTTTCCACCATGGTGACTACTTGTTCTAGTTGTGCACCTTGTCCCTCAATCTCCTAAAAAAGTGTGTAGGCTTCATCCTGCACTGGTTGTAGCCTCTGGGTCACTTCCATGACTTTACTCTGGATGGTATGGACCTGTTGTTGAACAGTGAGTTGTTCCTGGGACCTTTTCATCCTCTCGATTGCTGACACCGGCTTCAAATGTGCTTCTACTTTCATTTCTTATTGCTTTGCCTCCTGGAGCTGTGAATCCAATGTCCTTAGTCTTGGGTCCTATGCAAGGCACTCATAGTTCTTCGCACTTCGACTGCTTAATTGCTTGCATTCTAAGGCCAATGCCTTGATTCTTTTGACTGGGCTCCGAGCAGTTTCTTCCCTCTGATCTCGTACTTCCCGCAGAGTGCTTGGCCCGGCTTACAGTTCCAGTTCTGCCACTCTTGCTTGAATCTGCTAAATAGCTTCAATGAGCTTCTCCACTTGACTCTCCACTGTGTCTTCTTCTATCTGTGTGAGGCCTAGCATACAAACTTCGCCTGGAGATCATCTTTATCTTGCTACGCAATCCAACGTTGCTCTAAGGCTTCTTATTTTTCTTGCTTTAATTCCTTTGTGGCCTGTTCCTTTTCCTCCTAGACCCGATGAAGGTGAGCCTCTGTCGAATATGCTAATCTACATAGCTGGGCAGGCTCATCTCCTACTTCTATGTCCTCTATTGACAATGACACAATAGACTATGTGTGGCTCAAATAAAGAGCCTGTTGTACCCCTTTGAGCTCTACCCCAATCCTGTCAAACATTGTCTCCTGTTTGGCTTCACTTCGCTACAAAATGCCCTCTAAGGTATCTGATACAACGATGATGATGAGGTCAATATCATCTACCATGAGCCCAGTCTGAAATGGAGGTTTATTGTCTTTTGAACTCTTTCAAGATGAAGTTTTCTTCAGGGAACCCTTTCTTTTATTGGATGTCTCAGCCTCCATGATGAAGTTTTCTTCGAGGAACCCTTTCTTTTCTTGGATGTCTCAGCCTCTGTGATGGGATCCTTAGGCAGTGTCATTTCACCATGTTCCTGTTTTTTTTCTTCCCCTTCATCCTCTTCTTTGTCTACTTTGTCACCTCCTCCTCCTTCAGGTGAATCTGGTGTAGTTTCCTTTGATGCGTTGTTCAATTCCTGTACCTCTTCCTTCTTTTTCTTCCTACTGCTACCGGGTGCATCATATTCTTCTCGGTGACTATAGGAATTTCGATGAGGTTGGGATCAGACAGTTCTACCTGTTTGACTAGTACAAATAAATATGCAATCCATTCCTTGGTTATTTCTTCCATGTCCTCCTCTGTGAGTTTGTAATAGGACTAGATCTCTTCATTGTGTTCATCCCCACGCACATTGATGTAAATGAAATGCCTATATGCACAAAACTTTGCAAGTGGACTGAACCTATGTAGGGTATTCAACATCATGAGAGGGAAAGATAATGGCCCTCTTCAGCTGTAAATAACATGTGTGGAACACCACATTGTATTTCCATTGTTTTTCCATGTCGCTTGAATACCATAGCGTAATGAACTTCATGGCCAGTGGTTCGAACGGATCAACTTCAAGGAAGGTCCCTCCTTCTAGTCATATTGCTTCATCATGGAGAAGTACCAGTCGATGTTGTTCTATTATTCTGACGATGTTCAAGTTCTGCAAACCTTCCTTCTGTGAAATCCTCTCTGGAACCTCCTACAATTTTTCTATCTTTTCTTTCTTCTTACTGAGCTTTATAGATTTCTTTCCTGTGATCTGCGTCTCTGGATTCCTCTTTCCATTATTGTTTTTATCTTTTCTTAGCATAGTAACTTCGCACTGTTGAGGGTATTTCACAAGGTTCAAGGATAATACTTCTTCTCTTACTATTTCTAGAGTAGGTTCTCTAATCTCCAACATGGATAGGTTCTTTAAGCCTTCTTGTGTTCTTTCAACTTCGAGAGATAAGTCTCTGGCCCTCAGTTGATTCGAATTGTCCTCTTATTCTTCTATTAAGTGCACTATTCTCTTGGCCATGAAATCCCTTAATTCTTTCTTTTTCTGTTCTATAGCTTCCTCTTCTTCTCTCCTTCAGATCTGATCTCTCTCGATCCAAAGCTTTCCTAACAAAAGTGCAAAGGGAGCATTGTTCTCAGCAAACTTAATGACCTTGAATTATTCTTATGTTGATGTTCCATGAGAAACCATAGGTACATGGGAAAGTCTTCCACATAGGGTTATCATCTTTCCTTTAAACAATCCTATTTCTCCCAATGAAGGAATCATAGTAGGCTTTCTTAATAATTCCCAAGTACTTTATGTCATAATATTCACCTATGTTTTTGCATCCAATACACAGTCTATGTCGAAGTCTCTTATACTTGTTTCTATGCACTTTTTTTCTTTTAAAATCTCTGATAAACTGATGTCTTTGTGATCATTCAGTGTTTTTTTCATCTGCAATAATATAGCCTATGATTCTTTATGTTTATTTAGCATATTCTTAGTCTCTTGACATTCCTCATGGTTTTCTTGTCTCATGTTCATCTTCTCAACTTTAGCAATCATTCTAGGGCATTCCAAAACTTCATGTCCACTAGATTTACAGCAAAGGAGAATAGGACTTCTACCAGGGCATTCCTTAGCAAGATGTATCAGCCTTCTGCAACTATAAAAAAGATTCAATCCTCTCTTTCTCTTGAACGATCCCCAACCTTTCTTGTACTACACACTAGGATCACAATGATAGATCTACAAAAATTTCTTTCTAGGATCCTGCATCCACTTGTTAGTCCAAAAATTATTTCGATGCATGGGAATACCATATCTTTCACTATTTGTATCATATATATTCATATCACATCTTCTTTCTTCTAGTTCTCCCCTAGTTTTCAGACTAGGATGAAATCTATCAAATATATCTAGATCCATTCTTTTGGAACAAAAATTTCCACTTATCTTACCTTTATCAGAGCACAAAGACTTAAGATCTTACCTATTTTCTTTAGATCGGACTTCTCTTATTGGCATGGAGTTTCACAAGTCAAGTAGATTACTGATCACTACAACAACAGATCTACGCACATAGTTTTCTCTTTTCCTCAGTTCCCAACAATCAAAGTTTCAGGTCCCGACAACATAACCATTTGTTGGCACAGGGGCAAACCCAGGGTTCAATGCTTCAACAACGCACCAACAAAACCCTAACTACCGTCCCTTTCAGCAATACCTGCGAAGCATATGAAGTCTCACCCAAGGTAGAGGCAGGGGGGGTTGTAGGACTCAAGTGTATACAACCTAGATGGGACACAGATATGTGATCACAATACTTAACAAAGCAATTAGAATTTAACATTCATTAGTCTTTAACCCTTATTCACATCGCAGGTAAAACCTTAATTACATAACAAAACAATTTTTTACAAGATCCAAGCACTTAGCATATAGAAATAGATTAGATATAACATTCATTCATATCACTAAGCATTAAAAATTTGTCCAGATTAAGCACTAAGAAAATAAATACACAACCACATGAACAACATAGCACAAAGCACCATAACGCAGGATATGCATGGTTCACCACTAGTGTGGGGCTACGCCCACCAACTCTTCATGTTATTTATTATCTTCTTTAAATCCTCTTACATGCATAGAGCCACAAAACCCACTCCACATAGGATAGGAGATCTGTGTGCACCTCGCCAGATCCTCCTTCCCCAAGTTTGGCATGAAACAGAGCCTTCTTACTTACACTTAGCTCTGCAAGTTCTCAACACACAGTATGCACAAAGCATTTACAACTATTTTCACTTATCTCACTGGATTACAACTGACTCCTTTTTACATCGCCTAGCTATCTATTTATATATTACAAAAGGGGCCTAAAAATGGGTAAGACCCATGGGTCGACATCCCATACCCATTACATAAACCATAAACCCAAAAATCCCACAAAAGGGGTTGAGATCCCACGATCTCCGCTTCGCCTAGCGCTTCGTCTTTGACCAGCCTGCCGAAGTCCCAAAAATGGTCAAACATGACCAAGGTTCTCCAAAACTTGGTCGCGGTCCAACAACTAGGCTTCTAAAATTCATTTATCAGTAGCTTCTTGACATCAACAATAGTCCGTGTTGTTCCTGGTGGACTATTTACAGCTAGGCTCATATACCAATCCAGTGCATTATCTCTTAGTGTGATAGCTAATTGTGAGAGTTTTGTATCCTCATTTGTGATCTGCTTTGCTTCCCAGATCATCTTAGAGATGAACAATTTATTTTCAGGGTCCTCAGATGCCTCTCCCTGAAATTCTTGTAACCTAATGGTGGGATAATGTCCTACCATCTTGAACTGTGATGAACTACTACCTCCACACAGTGTATATATTTGACTACTACTTCCTGAACTGACCCCTCCAATTGTTTCTCCTTGTTTGGATGTGTTTCCTTTTTTCTTTCTTCCACTAAAAGTCGGTTGTTTAAATGGTGTTGTTCTTTCTGGTGTATTAGTCGCACATGGGGTTATGGGTTCCACAATGACACTAACGTGGATGGGAGTTCTTCCTACTATTCCTATCCTTGAACTGCCTGTATTCCTTTCATATGTTGCGCACAATATTTACTCAATCTCCTCCACAACCTGAATATTCTCTACCTCTTCCTCATCACTTGCCAATCCCTCTCTATAAGCTATGTCTATCTTCTTATTATTCATCTTATATTGGTAGGGTACTCCACTTTGTGTCTTTCTATTTGTTTCCATTATCTTTTTTATTTGATCTTCCTCCATCATGATTGGTTCCATGGCCTCCTTCTTATTTCCCCTATCCATATCCTCCTCCATTTCTCCACCTCTTTTCAGTGCTTCCCCCATGAACGCAAGGAAGTTTAGTTGTATGATTCCATAGTCATCACACCGTTTTTATACAGTAAAATCTTGATTGAAGTGTACAGATATCTGATATACCTACCTCTATTTCCTTTTAGAAACTCCTGCTCTAATTCGTTGTCATACTTTGCAGTATCTACTGTAAACTTTGTGATAAACCCTGTAACAATATTTTCTAACCAGAAATCTATTACGCGCGTGAATTTGTTGTTAACTTGTTGTAACTGCGTGATCTCCACAAGATTCCACTCAAGATGTCTGATTCGATTTGTAGGGTGGTTTTCTTTCAACCTCAATTTCCACTCCTACAACACATGTGGGAAATCACAGAAAAATACATCATGCAGGTCGCTAAACATGTACTTGTCCAGATATTTGTGTTGTGTCAACTTATGGTTTCTATTATCCTTCTGCACAAACTCAAGCTCCTTTTTTTCAACCATCTTTCAATCTCTACCTTTTTTGGATTCCACAGTATGAACATTCCCTTTTTATACCTTCATTCTCTGTATGCTTCTTCTATATATCCCATTCACTCAATCCCATGCAGTTTCAGCTAGAAATGGAACCATTTGTTGGTTATTACTCTTCCTAACTACTTCTTGGCTAAACTAGGTTTAGATCTGAACAGGTTTCCAACAAAACCCTCTAAAACTACTGGCCCTTATGGTAAAACAGAAGGCAACACAACACACAGAATGTGTTGCACAGTCTCACCTGATATAGTTCTATGAGTGACTGTAATGCTCAAGTTCTTACAATATAGGAAAGAGTGGGGATATGGGATTGTAATTGATCTTTCTCAGGCCTTAAACTGATTACTCAATCTATTGTTATTAAGATCCATTCACTTGTTAAACCCTTGCAGTCTAATATATCTAGCTAACCACATATGTGTAAATCAACCATTAACAAGAATTAAAGATGATCAACCATTAAAAGAAAGTAAATAGACATTCAATCATCACACAGTACATATGTTTTACCATGATTCAGCCCCTCATGGGCTACGTCCACAAAGATCTGGCTTCTTAGGCTCTTTTATTTATATTTATGCAATATATGGCGATGCATGCACTACAGTTCTAATTATACAATCTTGTAAGAGGTTCCACAATCTTTGTGAGGCAGACTAGATCACACCATGCTCCTCAGCCTGTGATCTAACCCTCAAGATCTAGTTACCTAACTCTTCTACAACTCAACAACTTACAATATTTTTTTACAATTCATAATTAACTCGGAACACACTTCTCCCCCCCCCCGAACCTAGACCTCCTAGCTTCTTATTTATACTACTTTATAATCTTAGTAGTTGTTACCATTTTTTACCAAAACCCTAACCCTAGCATGGTTATGTCTTACCTCTTTCACACCTTTCATGTTTTCCTCCTTTGCATGTGGCTTTCCCTCGCACGTGATGCTTTTCCTATCAGTTGTATTTTACCCAAATTAAGATTTATCTTCCAAAAATGGACCTTTTATCAAAATATATGTGTGCCCAACATTCCTCTAAAACAACAGTTAAACACAAGATCGTATGAGGAAGAGTTTAGGAGATCACCACTCTAAGACTTGACCAATCATAGAAAATTGATCATAGATGGGGGTTTTGTTGGTTCCTACACCTCTCTGTGAGGTAGCAATTTCAGAGCTTCAGGAATTTCTACCCTTCCCATATGTTAGGTACCACAAAGGTGGTTTCATTGGTTTCCTATAGTACCTGATCTATACGTTGCATCACACTATCATTACGCATGGAGGATACCCAACGAAGCGAGTGTTTCTTACACTAGGCAGGGTTGTTACATGGAGATCGGGGTAACTCCTTCTCACTCCTTCATTCTTTGGTCGTGGGACTTAATCAACATGTGTCATTGTGTGGAAGGGCCTTTTACTAACATATTTTTTTTTTTAGTTGGGGTATTGAAGAAGTGGTTTATGTGTGTTGTTTCTCCAAGGAATGTTTTGTAGTGGTGTGCTCTATACGTGTAGTCAGCCTTAGCGAGTTAGTTGGTGGCTACCTTGAACCATTGATTTAAATTGTTTGACCAACCATTTCGTCGGTCTCAAATGGTCATGAGCCTTTTTCCAATAAGATTTATTTCTCCATTGCCTCCTCTAAGGCATTGACTAGACTAATCTTGTAATACCCCAAAGCCGAGCCCCTGTTGAATTGTAAACATGTTTTGTAGGATGGTGATCCAGGTGATTATAAGCTAGGAGGCCTATGTGATGATTAGGACAGAGAGCCTATTGCTAAAGGCCAATGAGCATTTTTTTGTATATGTAAATACTCATATCATTAATATAAATACATCGTTGTATGTAGACCAACCATGATAAAAGCGAATGGGGGACTAAGATACACTAAGAAAGGAAAGGGAAGGGCTAAGAGACTTGGGAAAAGGGATAATCTTGAAGGCTTAAATCTAAAAGGAATATTATATTATTGTTTCCTAAATACTATGGTGAGGATAATTGTTTTATCCTAAGTCTCATGGAAGAGGAAATGAATCCTAAGTGGAGAGAAATGAGCTCCATGAGAACCATGTGTCAATCAGGGTGCATGCAAATATAGGTCGGGGAAAATAGTCTATTTTCTCATATTTTCCCATTCACTCACGCACTGATCCATCCCCTCCATCATTGACCTCTGTAACATTCACGCACCTCTAGAACCTACAACATTTTTTGAGCTATCATGTACTTTTCTTGTGAAGCACAACGCATCTGTACTTTACCTAAGCCTATACCATGCCTTAATGGATTTGTTTTGTTGCCAATGCAATTCCTTGATGGAGTGTAGTTTTTTTCCATCATGTTTTCTATACCTGGTCTTTTTTGTTTCCATCACCATTACTCGATTGACTTAAGAGATGGACTAAAGAAGTAGGTTATCAAGCATGTGGGTTTGAAGAGGTAGTTTTTCAAGCCCATGGACTAAAGAAGCAGGTTGTCAGGCCTATAAGAAACTCTCTCCAAGTGAGAGAGGTTGTTGGGGAAGTGATTTTCCCAGAGGGAGCTCAATGGCAGCTATAGTACTCTGAGAATTCATGTTTGGCTTGTTGTTGAATCCCTAGAAGGGAAGTGGGGAAGCCGAAGGATTGTTGAGAAGAGAAGGGGCACACTTCCTAGGGTGGGACAAGAATGTGAGAAATGAGAGGTTGTAGGTTGTTAGTGTGATTTGGCTCCTAGGACGAAATTCTTCCGATTGACTGTGCAACTTCCAGTTGTCTTAGACTAGCCTAGGAATCTTTTTACCCAGGTGGAGTTTAGTCCCAGCTCGGGGGTGACCCACTACTAAGAGTGATGAGAAGCATGATCTAAGGCTGGAAGGTTCATGGAAGGTCTTCACGCAATTGGTGGTATTCTATAAAAAGATAAAAAGATAAGTACCATTTATGTGTTCAATTACATGTTGTGTATTTGTACATGTTTTATATTTATGAGATTAGCCTGTATATGTTGTACATATAGGCTTTACTGTCATTTCTGCATTAATCTATGTATTAACATAATGCAATTTTCTGTTAAGTTTTATTTCTATGATGTTATGCATGAGTCTCTGAGTGGTATAGCCTAGTGACCTAAGGCTGGGGTGTACTACCAAACATGTATCTGAAATTAGAAAGAATGTAACTATGAGTTAGCATGGCCTGGCCTGGGTGGTCAGGGATGTTACAATATGGTATCAAAGCTCCATTTTTCAACATTGAGCCTGGATGGTCCATGTAAGTTGAAATTGAAGAAAATGTTTCAGAGGGAATTGTTGTCAAAATGGACAAAATTGGAGTTTGAGAATGTCCATGAGTGCCAAGACAGGGTTGAGAGCACACATTAACTATGTCTGAAAGCTCAGAAGGTGTATCAGTTCAAGAAATCTAGAAGAGAAAAGAAACCACAGTAATTGTGGTTTTGGGGCCACAAAGTTATATTTGCGTCGTCGTATTTGTTCCGGAGAAGGAAGATCCTTCACAACCATTGTTAGAAAAACAGGACCACAGAAAAATAAAATAAAACAAATGCGGAAACAAAACGCAAAAGATACACAATACAAGAGAGACACAGATTTACGTGGTTCACCCAATGTGGGCTACGTCCACCAGAGAAATTGCCAGGTCCTTCCTTTATTATTATCCAGCAAATAAAAGGATACAACCTACAGCAAAACCCGTTGTAACTTCCTCTTCTTTTTCGCATAGTCTCCTCTCTTAGAATACAATATTCGCAATCAACCATAGCCGCAATACATTTCCCTCATAAGAGAGGGTTGCCTTCTCGAGCAAAAAACCCTAACATAATCTCTACCGTTAGATTCACGACCTTATAATGAACGGTCCAAATTTACAATGAAATTACAATATACATTTACAAGGCAATTTTTCCTTCAAGGGCTTC
>JASDQU010241570.1:58136-82970 GCA_032191745.1 Picea mariana
TCTCTTTTGTTTTCCATAAACACAATGCTCACAGAAGTCCAAATCAATTTGTTTAAGATCTGGCAACAAATTTATTTTGTGAAGGATTTGCATACCCTTCTCACTCATGTGTCCCATCCTATGATGCCATAGTGTTGTATCCACTATTGTAGAAGCTAAAGATATAGAAGAGTCATTATTACCAGTACATAAATACAATGTACCTACCTTCTCTCCTTTTGTTATCACCGGTGATCCTTTGATGACCTTCCACATCTTATCTGTAAATATGGATATACAACCTTCACTTTCCAACAGTCCTATTGAAATTAAATTTTTCCTTAAATCTGGAACATGTCTTACCGCTTTCAACAACCATTGGTTTCCATTTCGTTTCTTTATGGTGCATCATCACCCAAATGAACGTGTCCAAAATCACCTTGAACATAATCTAGAAAATGTTTCCTATGGGGTGTGGCATGAAATGAAGCCCCTGAATCTACTACCCAAGACTCAGAAATATTATCTACAAAAAGAATCAAAGAATCGTGTAACACATCACCTGTTACATTTGCTCCCTGATTTCTCTCCTGATGTCCATCTCTTTATTTCTTTGGAGCTCTGCAGTCTTTCTTCAGATGTCCTTTCTTCCCAATATTCCATCACTCTATCTTTCCAAGTCTGGATTTGGATCTGCCCTTCCTAGAATTTCCACGGTTCCCTGAGCCCTTTCCTTTATCCTTTTGTCTTCCCTTGTTCTCCATGTTCAACGCATTACCTGATGTCTCACCTATGCTTTTCCATCGCATTTCCTCACTATGGATAACACCAACAACATCATCAAATTTCAAAGTATTTGAACCAGAGATAGAGTTACTTACAGCCATGACCAAGCTGTTCCAACTTTCTGGGAATGAGAAAAATATTAGAAGAGCCCTGACCTCATCATCAAAGTCCACTTTTACAAAACTTAGTTGATTAGTAACCATATTAAATTCATTTAAATGATCTGCAACAGACCCACCTTCTGAAATATTCATATTAAATAATCTCTTCATTAGAAATACCTTATTGGATGCCGAGGGTTTTTCATACAATTTGGCCAATGCATCCATCAAACCCTTCGTTGTCTTTTCTTTGCAAATATTGAAATCCATCGACGCTGCCAGGCTCAACCATATCATTCCTAGAGCCTTTCTATCAAGAATCTCCCATTATTCGTCCTTCATGGCCGTCGGCTTCTTTGCTACTCCACCCAATGGTAGGAATAGATCCTTCTGATATAAATAATCTTCCATCTGCATCTTCCATAACTGGTAGTTTTGGCCATTAAATTTCTCGACCCTAAACTTTCCATCTTTCGACATTGCTCACACTCGAACCAGGAACCCTCTTTTCCTGCGAGTTACCTTTCGCTCTGATACCAGTTATTAGAAAAACAGGACCGCAGAGCAATAAAATAAAATAAATGCTGAAACAAAACACAGAAGATACACAATACAAGAGAGACACAGATTTATGTGGTTCAACCCAGTGTGGGCTACGTCCACCAGAGAAATTGCCAGGTCCTTCCTTTATTATTATCTAGCAAATGAAGGGATACAACCTACAGCAAAACCTGTTGTAAATTCCTCTTCTTTTTCTCACAGTATCCTCTCTCAGAATACAATATTCGCAATCAACCATAGCCGCAATACATTTCCCTCATAAAAGAGGGTTTCCTTCTAGGGAAAAAAACCCTAACATAATCTCTACCGTTAGATCTGCGACCTTATAATGAACGGTCCAGATTTACAATGAAATTACAATATACATTTACAAGGTAATTTTTCCTTCGGGGGCTTCGCCCCCGAACCCCTGCTTGCCCCCAGCCGGGGGGAAATCCCCCCCGAACCCCGTAGAGGGGGTACCCCCCCTCTGCACTCCCCCACGTGGAAGAGTGTACATACTTCTGGGGTGTAAATACTTCATGGGGTATAAACACAACTGAAAGTAAAAGACCTCTGAATCAGGAATATAATCAGGCTCCACAACCAACAACCGTTAGATCTAATAAAGGAACACGACATTTAACCTTCAATTCCTTCTAACTTCGTTACTTTGGTAATTTTTATGTCTTTGACAAAAGGGAGGTAGAAGCCCTGAAGCTCTAAAGTCCTAGAGTGGATCGACATCATAGATCATTTGGGAGAAGGTGGATCATTAGATCCATGGGTCGTTCGAAATTTTGACACTCTGGGGAATTTGTTTGTGGTTTTTTGGATGGAAGAGTTCCCCAAAGTCCCGAAGTCTCGAACTAATCTAGATCGTTACTTGATCAGAGACATGTGTTCGTAGATTAGCCTGTTCAGAATTTCATCATCTAGAATTTCAGAGGTGGTTTGGTGGTCAACAACAAAATCCTCCAAAGCCCGAATCTATGAAGTCCCGGAGTGACTCTCAATTGTAGATCATTCAGGAGAAGGCGGACCGTTGGATTCCCCAAGTGGTTCGACCGTATAGTGTTCAAGGAAATCTGTTTGAGATTGTGTGGAGTAGAGTTTCTATGAAATCCCAAAGTTTGGAACTAATCAGGACCGTACATTATCGGAGATACGCACCCACAGATCAGTCGGTTTGAAATTTTGGCATTTGACAGTTTATGAGTTATAAAGTGTGCTAGTGTGAGATCTTCCGAAGAATGTTGTTCCAAAGTCCCAAAGCATCAAATTGACTTGGACCTGATAGGGATTTTGGAAGTTCGGTGATCGAGAGTTTTAAAGTGTGTAGATGAGAACTCTTACGAATTCTCAGAGCCCTGAGGTTCCAAATCTCTGAAGAACATTGTTCGGGAGTTCGAAATTTCAGCGTTCGAGTGTTTTTATGTGCTATGGTGTGAGGACTGTCCGAAGTCCCAAAGTCCCAAATTCCCAAAGCATCAGAATGAAGTGGCATGATGACGTCACCTAGGTTAATGGCGTTCAGGAGATGTGTGGTGTGGTACTGAGAAGAAATCTCTGAAGTCTCTGAGCTCGAAGGCCTGAGGCTCCGAGAAGCAATTGTTCGGTAGCTTGACATTTGGGAGTTAACAAGTTTTTGGATGTAAAAACTTCTGAAGCCCAAATTTCTGAAGTTTTGAAGCGCCAATGTGACATGGTATGATGACATCACCTAGGGTGACGTGGACCTACTCTAAGCCTCCAATGTTTCACTTTATTTTGTACCTTTGACAAGCCTTATGTACCAATTGTGACCTAACATGTGTCACTCATTAGTGGGGCCACATGTCACCACCATAATGATGACATCATAATTAATTTGACCCCAGAAGGTTCAGAAATTCAGTGTTCAGAGGAAATGTTGGAAGGAATTGGGAAATCCTTCGAAGCCCGAAGTGTCGAAGCTCCAGGGAAATTCGTCGGTTCGATGTTCGACGTTCAGGGAAAATGAAGTGTGATGGAGGAGAAACCCCTAAAGCCTGAATTTCCATGGCCTTGAAGCCTTGAAGCTTAGGATAAGCACACATCATCTAAGTGCTTGGTCATAGCCTTGGTCCTATGTGACTTCAGTCGAAATAAAAGGGGGCTAGTGCCCGAATTGATATTTTCAAAGTCAGAAGGAGGCTAGATGAAGGAATATGCGGGTTTTTGAGCTGTACATACATGTGCCTAAAGATGTAAAGGGGGCTTATGCACTTTATGAGAGGATCCAACATGATTCCAAGAGCCAATTCCGCTCTGAAGAAGAAGAACAGTTGTACATAGCTTACCTTCCAAAAAGGACAATTGTTCAAATATCCATAACGTCCTGCTCAAGACTCAGAATTGAGGAAGGGAGTAGTCTTTGGAAATATATTGGACAGTAGAACATAATTGTTCATCGAAAATTTATCTGAACAGACAATTTCTTAGGAAATCAAAAAAAAGAAGTCTGATGTATTATTGAACTAGGATGGTTCATAATTTCATTAAATTGTTGACACAGATAGCCTGACAAAGTTTTGTTGGATGCACATTTTGCAGAATTAACAGCAACTAGATCAGATCAGAATCAACAGAGAGTGTAGAGAGATGGATGATACACATGGGGCTTAAATCCAGGAAGATGATATCATAGGAATGGATGTCCATGATTTGGGTATGGAAGGAACAAATTCCAATGGACATGGAGAAGGAAAGGATGATAACATGGATATGGTAGAGACCAATAGAAAATTGCAAAAAGATGTCCAAAGTCATAAAGTTGATAATGAAAGGTTTATGAAAGCCAAGGAGAAGCAGTAGGACTTCAACATGAATTTAATCCAGAGCCTAGACATAATGGAAAATAAATTGGATAAGGAGAATGGCTCAAGCAAATCAGGAATCCATAGGTCTCTAGAGGAGAAAGGAAGATCAAGGAGTGTTAGCAGACATCACCATCACTCCCAAAGAAATTTCAATAGGATATCACATAGTATATCAAGTCCACCCCCTATTAGGAAGCATAATAAGAGGTCTGGAGAGGATGAACTACAAGGAGAAATGAACAAGATCAAACCTCTTACTTTTGATGGTGAGTACAAGAAGGATGAATATGTTGAGACATGGCTGCTAGACATGAGGAAATATTTCCAATTACATAATTATTCCCCTCATGCAGAAGGAAGGATTTTTATCCATCATCTTAAGGGAAAGGCATCCATGTGGTGGGACCAACTTGTGCAGGTGCAATACATCAAAGAGAAAAATGTTATTTGGAAGGAATCCAAGAAGTATTTTCAAAAGAAATACTTGACTAAGAGATACTATGACAAGAAAATGAAAGAGTTCTTTGAACTCAAGTTTGGAAGTATGACCATTGATGAATTTGAAAGAAGGGTTTTAGAACTATTGAAGTATGTCTCCTTCATCAAGGATGAGACCGTAAAGATTCATATATATTTGAGTGGTATGCCATCTTTCATCAGTGATAAGATTCAATATGATGATCCTAAAACTTTGGAGGAGACTACAAGGTGATCCAAATGCCTATATGATCAGCATAAAGGAAAGCCGACTTTTCAAAAATCTTGTGAAGACAAGAGTAAATTCAATATGGAACAGAGGAAGAAGGGGAACAAGCCACCATTCTTCATAAACATTCCTCAAGGATAGCCATCTTATAGAGAGCCTAGAGTGATTGAGACAGGTGGGAAAAGGCCAAGGCATCCACTTATTCAATGTTGGGATTGTAAAGGAGACCATGCGTATAGAGATTTTCCACACATAAGTGAAAAGGTGAGAGATTTCCACAATGTACATCAAGCTGAAATAGTGGAAGACATGGGCATAAATGTACCAAGGATCTATGCAACCCTGGACAACAAGCAAGCAAAGTTTCAATCACACATGATTGAAGTGGAAGGTATGATCAACCTCCATGCATTTACTACTTTAATTGATTCGGGAGATATTCATAGTTATATAGATCCTAAGGTAGTGGAGAGATTGCAATTTCCAAGAAGCAAGCATGGGAAATCATGGTTGGTGCACCTGGTTACCGCAACAAAGAGAAAAGTTAATGAGTGGGTTAAGTCATGTCCAGTGGGCATGAATGGGCGAAACACCAAGGAAAATTTCAACATCTTTCCTTTAGATTCATATGACTACCTAATTGGGATGGATTGTGTAAATGTGTTGAACCTACACATAATAGATCTAGTTAGAAAATACTACACACATTTGCAAAGAGAAATTGAGAAAGAAGAAGCAAGAGAGAAAGAATGGAAGAATTATCATAAACCGTATTCCACACTCAAAGAGTGAATAATTTATAATACATATAGAATAAATGAATAAACAATGAGCCATAGTGGTGGTCTAGATTGATCTGGACACACACCAGCAATTAAAAGAGTAAATTGCCACCTATTCTAGTCTCTCAGGCAGTTACAAGAGTGAACTGCCACCTAGCTGAGTTAACTAGTCAACTAGTCTTCAGTTAACTGACTGAACAAAGAGTAGTGAGTTGGTGATGATCCCAATGTTGCATGGTGACAAAACCAATGCAACATATAAACTCAACTCAACTAGTCAAACTGAAGTGTCAACTGAAAGAGAATATTCTCCAAGTGGAATATTCTCCCCTAAAATATAGGACACTGGATAATGACTAATTATGACTAATAAACAAGGAATAACCTTAGGAAAAATAAATCCTAGGTGTGTGTGAAGTAACTCCAATAGATTGGTTGGACCAACACCATGTTGTCTTAGACTATCATAACAAGTCATTTAATTGCCTGGATGAGGAAAGGAACCTAAGGACAATCCAAGGAATTCATAGGGAAGTAGTTGTCAGAGAAATCTCAACAATGCAGCTGAACAAATGTTACAAAAAGGGATGTCAAATATTTGAAACTCATATGGAAGAAACACCTGAGGATAAGGTGTCAAATATTGAATATTATGCAGTCTTAAAGGAGTATGAGGATGTGTTTAAAGAAATACCAGGATTACCTCCTAAAAGAGATATTGTTTTCTCTATAAATCTGATGCCTGGAATAGCTCCAATATCCAAGACTCCTTACAGGATGAGTACACTAGAACTGAAGGAGTTGCAAATGTAGCTTGAAGAGATTCTAAAAAAGGGCTACATACACCCAAGTGTGTCACCTTGGGGTGCCTTGGTTTTATTTGTGAAGAAGAAGGATGGGACATTGAGATTGCGTATTGAATTCAGGAAGTTGAACAAAGTAACTGTAAATAATAAGTATCCTTTGCCAAGGATAGATGACCTCTTTGATCAGTTGAAGAATGAAAAATTGTTCTCAAAGATTGATCTCGGGTCTGGTTATCATCAGGTAAGAATCGTATATGAATACATCAACAATATTGCTTTCAGAACAATGTATGGTCATTATGAGTTCACAGTGGTGGCATTTGGGTTATCAAATGCACCAGTTGTTTTCATGTGTTTAATGAATGGTTTTTTCTGAGAATACTTGGATAAGTTTGTCATCGTATTTTTGGATGAAATTCTTATATATTCCAAGTCAGAAGAAGAGCATGAACAACACTTGAAGATGGTATTACAAGTGTTAAGAGAGCATAAATTTTATTCCAAATTGAGCAAGTGCTCATTTTATCATAACCGAATTCATTATTTGGGGCATATCATATCTAAGGAAGGGATGGCAGTGAACCCCGAAAATATTGAGGCCATTAGAGGGTGGTCAACACCTAAGACTGTGACAAAAGTTAGACCCTTCATGGGCCTTGCAGGCTACTACAAAAGATTTATTGCAAGATTCTCAAATATTGCACACCTGATTACTTCCTTGCAAAATAAGGGAGTGAAGTTTCAGTGGAAAATGGAGTGTGAAAGGATTTTCCAACACTTGAAGCAATTATTAACTAGTGCTCTGATTCTAAGGATTTTTTATCCGAACGAAGATTTCATGGTATGCATAGATGAATGAAAACAAGGACTTGTTGGAGTCCTTATTCAAAAGGGGTATGTCATAGGTTACGAATCAAGAAATTTGAAGGATCATGAAAGGCATTATGCCACTCGTGATTTGGAGTTGGAAACCATAGTGCATGCATTGTAGAAGTAGAGACATTATCTCATGGGAAAAAGGTTTGAGCTGAGGACAGACCATAATGGTCTGAAATATTTATTTTATCATCCAACTTTAAATGCCAGGCATAGCAGATGGTTAAAATTTATCATTGTGTATGACTTTGATATAAATAATATCAAAGGGAAACAGAACAAGGTGGTTGATGCACTTAGCAGGAGAGTGAATGAGTTGCATGCTACAACCATCAGCATGTATCAATCTGATTTGAAGGACATAGTTTTGGAATATGCAAAATTAGATTTGCAATACAAGGAATTAGTAACAAAATTACAGCAATGTAGTTTGCAGCAGAAGGTTGAAGATTACAAGTTCGGGATTGGTGAAATTATTATGTACAAAAACATAATTTATGTACCCAATTCCCAAGAATTGAGAATTTTGATTTTGAAAGAAATGCATAATGTACCCTATGTTGGACACCCACGATATCAAAAAAAAATTGCAGCAGTCAAAATCCAATATTATTGGCCAGGCATGAAGAAAGCAATTATTGAGTACATTGCCAAATGTTTGGAGTGTCAAAAGGTTGAGGATGAGAATAGACACCTAGATGGGTTGTTGCATCCATCACCTACCCATGAGTGTAAGTGGGAAGTGGTGACAATGGACTTCATTGCCAAACTTCCCAAAACAAGCAAGCAATATGATTCGATCATGGTAATGGTGGAAAAGCTTACCAAAGTTTCCCATTTCATTCCAGTGAAGGTTGCTCACAAGGAAACCGATGTTGCTAATATTTATATGAGTGAAGTAGCTCGATTCCATGGTATTCCCAAGACAATTGTGTCTGACAAATACCCAAATTTTACCTCAATGTTATGGAAAGGATTGTTTAAAGGATTTGGAACAAATATGAATTTTAGCACAGCTTATCATCCAAAATCTGATGGGAAAATAGAGAGGGTGAACCAAGTGATTGAGGATATGTTGAGGATGTATGTGATGGATAAACCATAAAAATGGGAAAAATATCTACACTTGATAGAGTTTGATTACAACAATGGGTACCAAGCATCTTTGAAGATGAGCCCATTTGAGGCACTTTATGGAAGAAAGTGAAACACACCAGTAAGCTGGGACAACCCAACATATAGAGAAGTAGTTGGGCCAGAGTTCCTTAGGTAAATTGAAGAGAAGATGTCGGAAATAAGGCAAAATTTAGAGATTGCTCAATATAGGAAGAAAATCTATGTTGATAAGGGAATAATTCACATGGAATTCTACGTGGGTGATCATGTATTCTTGAAAGTGGGGGTCAACAAAAGTTCCCTGAACTTGGGAAACTATTCAAAGTCGGTAGCTCATTATTGTGGGTCGTTTGAAATCCTAGAGAGGATTAGGCATGTAGCTTATATGCTTTCTTTACCTACATCTATGACTATTCATAATGTATTCCATGTATCATTTCTCAAAAGGCATATACATGATGCTAATCATGTTATTGATTGGAATGTGATTAAGGTGGAGAAAGAAGGTGATTTTCAAGTGCATCTGGTGTGCATAATGGACCGAAAGATCAAACATCTCTGGAATCGATCCATGTTGGCCCTCGACCAAGTTTTGAAGAACCTTGGTCTTGTTTGACAATTTTTGGGAGTTCGACAAGTTGGTTGAAGACGGAGCACCAAGCGAAACGGAGATCGCAGGATCTCGCCCCTTTTGTAGGATTTTTGGGTTTAGGATTTATGTAATGGGTATGGGATGTCATCCCATGGGTCCTACCCATGCTTAGGCACCTTTTGTAATGTATAAATAGATATCTAGGTGATGTAAGAAACACACTAGATCTAAGAGGTATGCGGTGCTAAGTGTTGTATTGTGATAAGTGCAAGTGATGTAAGCGGTTGGATCTATGTGATTGTGTTAGCTCTGTGCATATTGTGTATTGAGAACTTGTAGGGATAAGTGCAAGTGATTGTAAGAAAGGCTCTGTGTTGTGCCAAGCTCGGGGAAGGATGATCTAGCGAGGTGCGTGCAGATCTCTTGTCCTATGCGTAGTTGGTTTTGAGGCTCTCTGCATGTAAGGAGATTGACAGAAGATAATAAAGAAGATGAAGAGTTGGTGGACGTATCCCCACGTATATCCTGTGTTATGGTTTCTTTGTTTGATTGATGTGATTTATGCTTAGTGTTGTAATCTTTATGCATGTTAGATGCATCTGATATAGTAGCTTAGTGTTTAGTAATTTGAATGAATGCTAGATCGACTCAATTTCTATGTGCTAAGTGCTTGGGTGTGTTAGATCTTGTTGAATATTGCATTTTTATGTAATTAGGGTTTTACCTGCGATGTGAATAAGGGTTAAATGCTAATGAATGTTAACTGCTAAGTGCTATGTTAAAGCATTGTGATCACAGATCTGTGTCCCAACTAGGTTGCAAACACTTGAGTCCTGCAAATCCCCTGCCTCTATCTCGGGTGAGACTTCATATTCTTTGCAGGTGTTGTCGAAAGGACCGGTAGTTGGGGTTTTGTTGGTGCGTTGGTGTAGCATTGAACCCTAGGTCTTCCCCTATGCCAACAAATGGTTCCGTTGTTGGGACCTGAAACTGTGATTGCTGGGAACTGAAGAAAAGAGAAAGCTCTATGCGTAGATCTATTGTTGTAGTGCGCAGTACTCTACTTGAATTGTGAAGCTCTGTGCTAAGAAAATAATTATGATATGAAGAAAAGAGGTAAGATCTTAAATCTTTGTACTTTGATAAAGGTAAGATAAGTGGAAATGTTTGCTTGGAAAGAATGGATCTAGGTATGCTTGATAGATTTGGTCCTAGTCTGAAAAACTAGGGCACAACTCGAAGAAAGAAGATATGATATGAATAGATCTGATATAAATAGTGAAAGATATGTTATTCCTATGCATATAAAGAATTGTTTGACCAACAAGTGGATGCAGGACCCTAGAAAGAGTTTTTTTCAGGTCCATCACTATGATCCCAATGCGTAGTACAAGAAAGGTTGGGGATCGTTTAAGAGAAAAAGAGGATTGACTCTTTGTTATAATTGCAAAAGACTGAGACATCTTGCTAAGGAATGCTCTGGTAGAATTCCTATTTGAATTTGTTGTAAAGCTATTGGACATGAAGTTTTGGGTTTTCCTAGAATGATTGCTAAAGTTGAAAAGATGAATATGAGACAAGAAGACCATGAGGAAGGTCAAGAGACTAAGAATATGCTAAAAAACCAAAAAGAATTAGAGGCTATATTATTGCAAATGAAAGAAACATTGAATGATCACAGAGATATCAGTTTGTCAAAGATTTTAAAAGAGAAAGAGTGCATAGAAACAAGAATATGAGACTTCGACATAGACTGTGTATTAGATGCAGAAACACAAGTGAACATTATGACAAAAAGTACTTGGGAAATCTTAGGAAAGCCTGCTATGATTCCTTCATTGGAAGGAATAAGTTTGTTTAAAGGAAAGTTGATAACCCTATGTGGAATACTTGTTCATGTACCTATGATTTCTCATGGAGCATCGACAGAAGAAGAATTTGAGCTCATTAAGTTTGTTGAGAACAACACCCCTTTTACACTTTTGTTAGGAAGGACTTGGATTGAGAGAGATCATACCTGAAGGAGAGAAGAAGAGGAAGCTATAGAACAGAAAAAGAAAGAATTAAGGGATTTCATGGCTAAGAGAATAGCGCGCTTAATAAAAGAACAAGTGGACAAGTCGAAGCAACTAAGGACTAGAGACTTAGTTTTCGAAGTTGAAAGAACACAAGAAGGCTTAACGAACCTACCCATGGAGGAGAGTAGAGCACCTACTCCAGAAGCCGTAAGAGAAGAAGTATTATCCTCAAACTTTGTGAAAGATCCTCAACAATGCGAAGTTACTATGCTAAGAAAAGATAAGAAAAATAATGGAAAGAGGAATCCAGAGACGCAAATCACAAGAAAGAAAGATAGAAAACTCAGTAAGAAGAAAGAAAGACTAGAAAAATTGCAAGAGGTTCGAGAGAGGACTTCGCAAAAGGAAGGCTTGCAAAAATGGAACTTTGCCAGAATAGCAGAACAACACCGACTGGCACTTTGCCATGATGAATAAATATGACCATTGGAGGCATCTTGATCGTTAGCAAGACGCTCCAGAATAGCTAGGAACCCATTTATTGCCAGAAAGATCATTGCTAGACCATTGGGATTGCACCATAATGGATGGAATTCCATTTATTGAGGCACTCCGACCCATTGGAGGAGTCTGTTACGATGTTTTATATTTAGTCTGTCGCATGTCTCATTGAGAACACTTTTTCCAATTTTGATTATTCGAGACCACAGATAGTCGACTATTACAATGCAATGCTTATTGAAACCTCGCCATCCATTCTTCTACCTTGATTATTTGTTCATCGACCTAAGATATAAGATCTCAAGAGTGTATTTCAGGTGACTTTAGTGTAGTAGAGAAACCAGTCAAAGAGATTCTCATAGACCTCATGGATGAGAAGGTCATGTTCGCAGGAGCACAAGCTTCGTTGAAAAGAGGAGTGCAAGCATCCCCATCGACTGCATGTCGATCTGGGCCCTCCTGAACTGCAACAGAGAAACTAACCAAGCATCATGATGAATTGGCAAATGTGAAGCTCATCCCATCAATCCTACCCATATACATCCCGCCTCTCGCTGGCACAGTGAGTCATGACAGCGTCCCAAGGGACTTTGACTACACATTGATCACTGCGTACCTCCCAAAGGGGATATGCGCAGTAGGACCACAGTAGGAGAGGATTCTGACACTTAATATCAGTGACTTCAACTCGAGAGATTGAAAAAACTATGGAATTCTCAAACCACACAAGTATTTGACCAAGACAATGGGGAAGAAGTCGAAGATAATCCCCCAGTCGTGGACCATGGACATCGCAAGATCGACCATCCTCAATGTAATGAATATACCACACTTCGGTAGACATCAAGAGGTTAACACGTGCATTAAAATACTACTGCCATGCTTCCATGGAGGTTACCTATGGTTGGACAGGCACATCATAGTAGATCTGACGTTGATCCACTGGATCACCAGATTGAGCATGCAAGGACCAGACCCACATGACTTTTACCCAGGGAAGACTGCAGATCACACCCTAACACAGAAAATAAAAGACACCTATGGTATGTGGAGAAGGGGAAGTGGGGATATAAGGTAGCCTCCATATAGAATGGCGCAGTGTGCCTAGATTTCTAGTTGATCATTGGTAAGCTCGTCAGGAAGAATATGCCAACGCAAGTCACAGGGTTTGTCGTCGACCTCGCAAAAAAATGTGTTGAAGGGATGCAAATGAACTGGATGAGCTACCTCATCAAACAGTTAGAGAAATATTGTTTCAAATATCAGGATCAGGGCTATGAGTTTCATTTCAGCTAGATTTTGATCCTCATTACCTTCATTGCTTGGGAGATGCCGGAAGGAGCGACCTTCCCTGAAATTGAGTCGTATGAACCACTAGATGTGAAGTTCACTATGCTATGGTACTCAAGCGACATGGAAAAGAAATGGTAGTCAGACATGATGTTCCACACCTATTATCTATAGTTGAAGAGGTCCATTGAATCCTTCCCTCACATGACACTGAACACTCTACACAAGGTCAGGCCACTTGTGAAGTTCTGTACAGACAGGAACTTCATTTATATCACTGCGCACGAAGAAGAACACAAAGAAGAGATCCAGTCCTATTACAAACTCACATAGGAGGACATGGAAGAAATAACCAAGGAATGGCCTGCAGAGTTCCTTGTACCAGTTGACCAGGTAGAACTCTCCGACCCCGAGCTCATTGGAAGCCCTATGGTCACTCGCGAAGAATATGATGCACCCAGTAGCAGCAGGAAGAAAAAGAAAGAAGAGGTATAGGAATTGAGTAGCACAACAAAGGAAACTACACTAGATTCACCTAAAGGGGGAGGAGGTGACAAAGTAGATAAAGAAGAGGATGGAGGGGAAGAAGACAAGAAGAAGCAGGGTGAAGTAACATCTCCTAAATATCCCCTGACAGAAACAGAAACATCCAAGAAAAGAAAGGGTTCCCTAACGAAACCTTCATCGCGAAAGAAGTGAAAAGCCAATAAATTTCCATTCCACACTATTCTCATGGTGGATGACATTGACCTTATCATTTTCGTTGTATCAGATACCTCAGAGGACATCTTGCAATGAAGTGAAGCCAAACAAGAGACAATGTTTGACAGGATCGAGATGGAACTCAAAGGGGTACAACAGGCTCTTTATTCGAGCCGCACAGTGCCTACTGCGGCATTGTTAGCAGGGGGCATAGAAGTAGGAGATGAACTTGCCCAGCTATGCAAACTAGCAGACTCAATAGAGGCTCACCTTCATCATGTCCAGGAGGAAAAATAATAGGACATAAAGGCCCTAAAGAAAGCAAAGGAGGAAGCGATAGAGAAACGTCGGGTTGCGCAACAAGAAAAAGACGACCTCCAGATGAAGTTTGTAGAGGATAGAGCACAGATATAGAAGGAGAGAGAACATATTCTCATGGAGCAGATGGGAGTTAAAGTAGAAGTCACCATAGAAATTCACTCTGTGACGGGCCTAGAACAGATGGAAGAAGAAACCGTTGAGAGCCAGGTGGGGAAGCTCATTGAATCCATTCAGCAGCTTCAAGCATGAATAGCATAACTAGAACTACAAGCCATGCCAAGTACTCTGTAGGAAGTATGAGATCAGAGAGAGAAAACTACCCAGAGCCCAGTCAAAAGAATCAAGGCATTGGCCTTGGAATGCAAGAAACTCAGTAGTCGAAGTGCGCAGACCTACGAGCGCCTTACAGAGGAACCTGAACTAAGGACATTGGAGTCACATCTCCAGAAGGCAAAGCAACAAGCAGCAATAGTGCAAGCACAATTGAAGCGACTGTCACTGGTCGAGAGGATGAAAAGGTCACAGGAACAACGCACATTTCAACAATATGTCCATGCCATCCAGAGTAAAGTCATGGAAGTGACCCAGAGGCTCCAACCAGTACATGATGAAGCTTGGACACTTTTTGAGGAGATTGAAGGACAAGGTGCACAGCTAGAACAAGTAGTCACCACGGTAGAACAGTGCTTGGAAGGACTAGTGACTGAGAAAGTTATTCAAGAGTTTGTCGAGCAGGAGGCTTTGGCGACATAGCAGGTCGATCATCTCGACGCCTTCAAGGAAGAGTTACCTAGATCATAATGAATCGGGACAAGTCACAGGTGAGTGTTGGGGGCCAATTGGCCCTTGACCAAGTTTTGGATAACCTTGGTCATGTTTGACCATTTTTGGGACTTTAACAGGCTGGTCAAAGAAGAAGTGCCAGGCGAAGCGGAGATCGTGGGATCTCGCCCCCTTTTGTGGGATTTTTAGGTTTAGGTTTTATGTAATGGGTATGGGATGTCGGCCCATGGGTCTTACCCATGCTTAGGCCCTTTTTGTAATGTATAAATAAATATCTAAGTGATGTAAGAAACACACTAGATCTAAGAGGCATGTGGTGCTAAGTTTTGTATTGTGCTAAGTGCAAGTGATGTAAGCAGTTGGATCTATGTGATTGAGTTAGCTCTGTGCATATTGTGTATTGATAACTTGCAGGGCTAAGTGCAAGTGATTGTAAGAAAGGATTTGTGTTGTGTCAATATCGGAGAAGGATGATCTGGTGAGGTGCACACAGATATCCTATCCAATGTGGAGTTGGTTTTGAGGCTCTGTGCATGTAAGGAGATTGACATAAGATAATAAAGAAGACGAAGAGTTGGTGGACATAGCCCCACACTGGGGGTGAACCACATATATCCTGTGTTATGGTTGCTTTGTGTGATTGATGTGATTTATGCTTAGTGTTGTCATATTAATGTATGTTATATGCATATGATATAGTATCTTAGTGTTTATTAATGTAAATGAATGCTAGATCGGGTCTATTTCTATGTGCTATGTGCTTGGGTGTGTTAGATCTTGTTGAATACTATGTTTTTCTGTAATTAGTGTTTTACCTGTGATGTGAATAAGGGTTAAATGCTAATGAATGTTAATTTCTAAGTGCTCTGTTAAATAATTGTGATCACATATATGTGTCCCATCTAGGTTGCAGACACTTGAGTCCTACAACCCCCCCTACCTTTGCCTTGGGTGAGACTTCATTTGCTTCGCAGGTGTTTCCAAAAGGGTTAGTATTTAGGGTTTTGTTGGTGCATTGTTGTAGTGTTGAACCCAGGGTCTACCCATGTGCCAACAAGCCATATATCTTGTAAAGGTCTAATGGATCTGGTACGGTCTTGAGGATGCAACTTGGGAGCATGAATATGTCGTGCGGGCAGAATACCTATATCTTTTGAATATTTTTGAAAATATTGATGTTGTATGTAAACAAGATGCACTGAGGACAGTGCATAAATAAGGGGAGGGAATTGTTATACCCCAAGGTCGAGCCCCTGCTGAATTGTAAACATGTTTTGTGAGATGGTGAGCCAAGTGATTATAAGCTAGGAGGCTTATGTTATGATTATGCTAGAGAGCCTAGATGCTAAAGGCCAGTGAATCTATTTTTGTATTTGTAAATACTCATATCATTAATATAAATACATTGATGTGTGTAGACTGACCACGATAAAAGAAAATGGGGTACTAAGTTTCACTAGGAAAGGAAAGGGAAGGGATAAGAGACTTGGGAAAAGGGATAAGTTTGAAGGCTTAACTCTAAAAGGAATAGTATATTATTGTTTCCTAAAGACTATGGTGAGGATAATTTTTTTATACTAAGTCTCATGGAAGAGGGAATGAATCTCAAGTGGAGAGAAATGAGCTCAAGGAGATCCATGTGTCAACTAGGGTGCATGAAAATATAGGTGGGGTAAAATCATTTGTTTTCCCATCTTTTCCCATTCACTCACGCATTGAGCCATCCCCTCCATCATTGAACTCTGCAACACTCATGCACCTCTAGAACTTGCATCATTTTTTGAGCTATCCCATACTTTCCTTATGAAGCACAACGCATATGTACTTTTCCTGAGCCTGTATCATGCCTTAATGGACTGTTGTTGTTGCCAACATAGTTCCTTGATGGAGTGTGGCTTAATGACATCATTTGTTCTATACTCAAGCTTTGTTGTTTCCATCACCCTTACTCGATTGACTTAGGAGTTGTATTGAAGAAGTAGGTTGTCTGTAATATACCAGATATAAAATGTATGTAGAACAAAAATAACATCAATATAACCAGAACATTCACCACAATAACACTGAAATAATATAAGAATAACAACAGAAATAACACTTTGAATCTGAAAGAAATGTTCACGGGCCTCTTCAAGGGGGACACCTCCAATTGAGAAGATATCTATTACAATAATAACCAAGCTAGGGTTCTCATACCCTCGACTTCTATTTATACTAAAAAGAAGCATCTAGAGGAAGATCCTTCTAGAAGCGGAAGCTTCTATTAGGTCTTCTTACATCTGCCTTATTCTATTTTATTAAAAGGCCTTATTAATATTGACCTTTATTACATCCAAATATATTGTTCTACCTATGTGAGGGTTAGGACCCTAACATGTCTGCCCCCTTAAAAACAACCTTGTCCTCAAGGCTTGAGATGAGGAAATTGATGTAGAATGGTAGCTGGTTTCCCAACTGGCGTCTGCTAGAGTTGTATATTTCCACTGGACTAGCACTTCCTTGATGGTTCTCTGACGTAGGTGACGCTCATGCTGGTCCAAAAATGCTTCTGATTGTAGCCAAATGGATCCTTCTTCAGCTAACTCTGGAAGGTTGGTTTGAATTTGGCACTTAGCTCCAATCACCTTCTTTAAGCATGAAACATGAAAAATAGGATGTAGCTTTGAACAGTTGGGAAAAGCTAACCGATAGGCGACTTGTCCCACATGCTTGAGCACGGTATAAGGACCATAAAATTTGGGCACTAGCTTCTGATAATGCTCGGCCTTGAGGGAAGTTTGCTTGAAAGGTTGCAATCAAAGAAACACCTGATCCCCTTCTGCAAATTGACGTTCAGAGCGGCCTTGATCTGGAGTCATGCGTGTATCTATATGGTATGAAGTGTTGTACCACCATTCAGCTAGGGGTAACCATTGAGCCCACTAATTTTGCTTTTTCGAGGAAAAACACCTCAAATATGTTTCCAAACACTTGTTGACAACTTTAGTTTGGACATCAGTCTGGGGATGATAAGTTGTGCTGAGATGCAATTCTATGCCTTGTATCTTGAACAATTCTTTCCAAAAATTGCTTGTGAAAGTTGGGTCATAATCAGAAACAATAGAGTGCAGCATGCCATGAAGCTTGAAGACCTGATCCATGAAGATTTGAGCCACCGTGGATGTTGTAAACGGGTGTTGAAGGGTGCGGAAATAAGTGTACTTAGAAAGGCGATCAACAACCACCATGATGACGGATTTATTTCCCGATTTGGGTAAGTCGGTAATAAAATCCATAGAGATATCCTTCCAAATAGCAGGTGGAATCGACAGTGGTTGTAGTGTGCCGAGCGATTTGACTGTTTCTCCCTTGTTGCGTTGACACAYGTCACATTCAGCTACAAAATTACAAATGTCTTGTTTCATACCATCCTAGAAAAAGGAACGTTTGACCCTGTCATAGGTTTTGGTGAACTCGGAGTGCCCTGTTGTCTGTGTAGCATGAAGCTCAGAAAGTACCATGGATTTAATCTTTGATTTTTTACTTAAATAAAAACGRCCTTTGTATCAAAGTTCCTCATGGAACCAAGAGTACCTTGGGGAGGCTGGAGCATTGGAATGTGTTAGCGATATTTCTTGCATAGGGGGGTAGAACACAAAAGAATGGGTTAAAACCCACTTGTCCAAAGTTTCGGGCGATAACGCGCCCGTGGTAAGCAGCAAGCAAGATCGAGCGGCCCAGATTTGCGCGCCCAGATCGACGGCGCACAGCAAATTCCGGACCCCCCTTGCCTTTCGATCTTTAAGCGAGGGGGGGCGTCCGAGATCGGGGGCGCAACTCTCTGACGGTTCAGATTAGCGTGCCCGGATCAACGGCGATGAAGAGCATTTCGAACCCTCCGCCCCCGCCTTTCTACCTTTAAACGGAGGGGGGGGGTCCGAAACCCCATGTGTAGCTTCCCGACGGCCACGATCGTAGCACCCAAATCAACGGCGCTCATGTAGCCCCGCTCCTCTCAGCTGCCCTGTGCTTAACTAGTGTGGGCCCTCCTCCTGTCATTTCATTCTTCCTTCCACCTTTTCTCTGCTGCCGTGTGTCATCCATTCACATCTCTTCTTTGGTCCGCGTGGCTCTCCTTTCTCCCCACCATCCTCTCATTTCTTGCCACGCGTCTCGTTCCTTTCCACATCAGTTTCTCGCCCGAAGGTGAGCTCGTTTCCCACGTCTTCTCCCCATCTACCTGGGGGCCTTCCGCCATGGATAATCCTCTGTCACCCCTCTCCGTCATCATTCTCACTTCTCGCCACCCCTTCCAAGCGCCCCTCGATGCCATCACTCCTACCATACACCATGTCCTCCACGCTGGCCCGCATGTCTGTCCCTCAAGCTATTCGGTTGTTCCAAGTGGCAGCGCGAGAAGTCTTCCCTATCCCGAGATTCTGAGTTGGCCTGACCATTCTCAATCCCAAGAAGCAGTTATTGAGGCGGTTGAGGGTGGTTAGACATCGTCTCCGCCATAATGAGGATGTCCTGCAATGAATTAAAAGCACGTCGATTCGCCGATGTAACTGTCAGAAGATCTATCGCGTCTGCCACAAGTTGCACGATTATTCAAAGATTGCGGCTGCAGAGTGTCAGAATCCATGCAGACGCAAAGCTTTCAATGCATTTTCTCGATCTTGTTGCTGTGATTGTTTTGAGTATATGTAGGCATTTTCTCCATTTTTGTATCTATCGATGGTAGAGCTAAGCTCCCGACTGTAAATTTTCAGCAAATACTCTGGTTTCCTGGTTATGCCTCTGTGTTTGAGATTTCTTGGTTTATAACAAACAGTTTCCTTTCCTTCCCATCTTTGTTTCATCTTTGCTAGAGGGTTCACAGTGAAGGATTCACGTGGAATTAACAATCTTGTTGTGATAAAGGATTTGTTGTGGCATCTTTGTATTCTCTGGTATATGTGTTTGAATGTAAAAGGATTTTGTGTTCGAATACATTTCTTCTTCAATCTATTGCAAACCGGATGTCTGTGATAGATCTTGCACCCTTCTTGTACAAGTCTTCCACCTACTCACCCTTTATTACAACTCACTGTTTGAAGTTTATCAAGACCTCATTCGTTCATGCATGCCTAGTCTGGTCTCTGAGTTGATACGATACTGTTCTGAGTTTCCTTCCGTTTGATCACCCTTTTTAACAAACCGTGACATTAAAACTGATGGGCGTCGGGCTCTGCTCCTACTAGCAATCCAGGAGTGACTTCCGGCCACCAACATTTCTGGTGTCATTGCTGGGGATGAAGTTGAATATTTTCCCTGGGCCAAACGACAACGACTAACTGATTTCTGAAGGTGCATCAGATATCAGAACTTGAATATTACTACTGTGCACATGGCGACTCCACTGTGACGACTCCGCTGGGGAGAACCTGTTCTATCAACTGTGGCTTCAAGAGGCAGACATACGAGGTCAAATCCACACTTACCTTTTGCCACACCGGAAGTAGACTTGGAAGCGGTGCGCAGAAAGGGAAAGAGAGTTGCAAAAGAAGTTTTTGTCGATGAAAAAAGTAATACGCCCTCCCCTTCTGTGAGAACTCCATTTTTAGATTCTCAGTTTCCTAGTTGTCCTTCCTCTAAAGTTTCCCATTTTCTGAACTTTGGGAGCGTTCCTGCTGAGTTTTTCCCTCTTGGTCTAGTATCAGAAGGAGAGATCCTTGTCACTCCCCCCTCAGGAGGTTTTGTTACTCCTCCTTTGATTACTACTGCTCCACAGAGAGAAACACCTGCACACTCAGGTCCCTTAGAATTCTCTCTGTTTTCCCCATCATCTCCTGTGAGGACTTCTTTTCCTTCCTCACCTGTTCATACTCCATCTCCTCCGAGTTCTCCTCCTCTCAACATCCCTATGGCTGGTGTTAATCCCCCTCCGAACAGAATGGATGCCATAGTCGCAGCTAGATATGCCCCTTTGATTCTTCCTCAGCCTTTGAACCCTCTCCCTGCTGGAGACTATTTGAAATACATGCCCAAGTTCAGTGGTGAGGGAGATGTGACTGCTGAAGAACACCTGGCTGCCTTTTACAGCTATGCAGACAACCTGAATATTGAGAACGAAGATGTTTGGATGAGAGTCTTCGTCCAGAGCCTAGATGGCGAGGTTAGGAAGTGGTTCAGGGGGCTGGCCCCTGAATCTGTTGTCGGTATTGAGGCTCTGGATAATGTTTTCCTAAGACAGTGGGGGGATAGAAAAGATTATATATATTACATGACTGAGTTTGGGTCCCTAAAAAAGCAGGAAGGAGAGTCTGTCTCTGACTTCTCCAAAAGATAACAAAATTCCTGCAGAGATAAAGCCTTCCGAAGCCTCTTCTCAAATTTCATATGCTAGTGCATTTGACCCTGATTTCTGTCTCGTACTAAGAGAAAGGAGAGCCACCTCTTTAGCTCAGATGCAAGATGCAGCTATAGAGGTGGAATCTAATATATTAGCCGCAGACAGACTGAGGAACAAGGCCAACACAGATAGAAGAAAAGGAAGAGCAGAAGCCTCGACTTCTGACTCCAACATCTCCGGCCCATCATTTCCCCACCCCTAAGTAAATGAGCTGACCCAGCTGTTGAACGTGCTGAAAGAAGAGATGGAAAGATTAAAGATGGAAAGAAAAGAAATGAGCAAAGGCCCTCAGAACACCGAGAACAGAGGAGGTTTTAGAAGACCAAACAATTTTGCTCCTCCAACTATGCATAAAGAGAAGGAAAGAGACAGAGATGACCAAAGAATTCAGGCTCCCTTCCAGAACAATTTCATGGCTGATGAAGAACAAGGGGAAGTGGACGAGCCTGAGCCAAAGATTCACATTTTAGAAGTCATTCCCCCTTTCCCTCATCTGACCAAATCAGCATATGAAGAGTCTCTCATGGATGGTCAGCTGAATGAATTGAGCAAAGGAGACAAAGCTGGCAGCGGCCGGGGCAGGTACAACCTGAGATCAGACAAGTGGGCAGCAGCTCCTGATGTCCCCGAATCATCCACCAGAGCAGAGAAGCCCACTGACGAGGTAGCAGACAACCATAGAGGTAAGAAGGCCCAACCTCTCTCCCCTATCATTCAAAATCATGCTCCTGAGATTAGAGAAATTCCAAAGTTCACATCTTCCTTTAATTTTGAGCATGAAATCCAAAAGATCAGAATCCCCATGCCCCTCACTGAGTTAATCAAACATGGGTAATTCAAAAAAAACTTCTCCGACCTGTTGAAATATGAAGCCTCTGGCCCTTTCACAGACTGCATAAACCTCCAAGATGAAAGGCCTGCAGTGGTCCTAGGTCCCATGGTAGAAGACAGAGATGATTCATCCCCTCCCTTCTACACCTCCCTGAACATACATGACAAGGTGCTGCATAATTTCTTAATGGATTCAGGAGCCTCCCACAACCTCATGCCTAAAGCCGTCATGGAAGAGCTAGGATTAGAAGTCACCAGATCTTATCATGACCTCTACTCCTTTGAATCCAGGAGGGTACAATGTTTTGGAGTTATTAAGGACCTGGTGGTTTCCTTGTTCCAGCTACCCATGAAAAGTATGATCATGGGTATAGTGGTAGTTGATGTTCCCCCCAAATTTGGCATGTTGTTGTCGAGATCTTGGATCAAGAGACTTGGAGGGACGTTACAGATGGACCTCACATATGCCACCATTCCAGTCTTTGGGGGGGAACATAGAAGATTATACAGAGAGGCCCAGCTAGCCTACATAGTCAGTGATGAAGCAAACCCTACCAATCATCCCATCTATGCCTTGGACACTGACTTAGGATATAGCTTACTGCAGGTCACTGATGAGCCTGAGACCCCCTTGCAGATCAGAAAGCATCTCATTCTTAGCCAGGGGATGCCTTCTCCAACCACCTCTGTGTGGAAAATGTTCTTTGATGGAGCTTCTTCCAGTATAGGTGCAGGTGCCGGAGTGGTATTCAAGTCTCCTTCTCAGGAAACCATATCATTGTCATACAAGCTGGAATTTGAAGTCACCAACAATGTGGTAGAATATGAGGCTCTGGTTCTAGGATTAAGGGCTGCAAAATAAATGGGAATCAGGGAGATGGTTGTGTTTGGGGATGCAGAATTAATTATCCAGCAGATCAAAAACATCTATCAGACCAAGCACCCTCGCCTCAAGAGTTACAGGAACGAGGTATGGGATCTAATTGATAGTTTCTTCCTGGCTTTTAACATCTCTTTCATTCCACAGGAAGAAAATGCTCCGGCAGACTTTCAAGCCTTCTCATCTAGTTTGTTCGAAGCTCCTGCGCTGCCCGCTGACAGATCGGAGGTAGAAATAAGATATAGACCTTTTGTGCCGGACAATGTCAAACATTGGAAGGTATTTGAAGATGATCAGGAGATTGAGAAATTCCTCCAATCCATCGACGACTTCTCTGCATTGCATATAGATGAGGACCCTGACGAGGGACCTGACCGCCACCCTGGGGAGTTCTTGAATAAAGTTGTTGACCATCAGATTATTCAACTGTCGAGCAATCATATACCAAGAGGTCTAATTCCATTAGAGAGATTGTTCGATGGGAATGATGTGGCGGTAAAGGGTAGAATTTCGAGTGATGATGCTGATACGACTGAATGCAACATAGGCACACCAAGGGAGCCCAAGTTTGTCAAGCTGTCAAAGAGCCTGACTGAGGAGCAGAGGATCGGATATACTAAGTTGTTGAGGGAGTTTGCTGACGTGTTCGCTTGGACCTACGAAGACCTCAAGACATACGACACGTCAGTCATTGAGCACAAGATCCCACTAAAAGAGGAGGCTAGACCTTTCAAACAGAAGCTGAGACAGATAAATCCTACGCTGTTACCTGTCATGGAGAGGGAGGTGAAAAAGTTGTTGGATGCTCAGATCATAGTCCCCTTGAGATACTCTAGCTGGATAGCCAATTTGGTCCCAGTAAGAAAGAAGAGCGGAGAAATCAGACTCTGTGTCGATTTCAGAAACCTGAACAGGAGTTCAGGGAAGGACAATTACCCCCTGCCCAACATGGAGCATATATTGCAGAGGGTCACTGATGCATCTAGGATATCTATGATTGATGGATTTTCTGGCTATAATCAAATATCAGTCATGCCAGAAGACAGAGAAAAGACAGCCTTCACCACGCCTTGGGGCACATTCATGTATGACAAGATGCCATTTGGGCTGATGAACGCGGGAGCAACGTTTCAGCGAGCCATGGACATATCATTCATCAGAGAAAAAGATAAGTTTGTGGTGATTTACCTAGATGACATAACAGTCTTCTCCAAGAATGATATAGAGCACCACTCCCACTTGAAGAAGTTTTTCCTGAAGTGCCGCAAGTTTGGCCTTTCCCTGAATCCCAAGAAATCATTATTTGCTATGCAAGAGGGGAAGCTGTTAGGCCATATAGTCTCAGCAGAGGGAGTGAGAATTGATCCTGACAGGGTAGAAGCAATTCAGGCCCTGTCACTTCCCAGATCTAAAAAGGAGGTCCAAGCATTTTTGGGAAGGATTAATTTCCTGAGGAGGTTTGTCTCAAATTTTGCTGAATTGGTGAAGCATATCACAGCCATGCTCAGGAAGGGCCATGAAATAAAATGGACTGCCGAACCCAAGAAGTCTTTTGACATAATAAAGAAAGAATTGACCGAGGCTCATGTGCTAGTCAGTCTAGATTATTCTAAAGATTTTATGATATTTTCTTTTGCTTCCTTTGACACAGTAGCAGCGGTTCTGTTGCAGAAAAACGATCAAGGGCAAGAGAAGCCTATTGCCTTCTTTAGTAAGGCGCTGAGAGATGCAGAGCTCCGATACGAGATCATGGAGAAGTAGGCTTATGCCTTGGTGAAAGCTCTCAAAGCTTTCAGGGTCTATGTCTTACACTCAAAGATCATTGCATATGTCCCTTCGACCTCTGTGAAGGACATTCTTATACAGCCTGACATAGACGGAAAAAGAAGTAAATGGATCACCAAGATCCTAGAATTTGACTTGGAGATCAAGCCCACTAAGCTAATAAAATGGAAGGGTTTGGCCAAGCTCCTGACCGAATCCAATTATAAAGCCTTGGAAATCAATTTTA
>JASDQU010241570.1:83483-101067 GCA_032191745.1 Picea mariana
GCTCACAAGATCCTCCGAGCTGGGTACTACTGGCCCACCTTATTTCCTGATGTCTGCAGGGAAATTAGAGCTTGCATCAAATGTCAGAAATTCTCAGGGAAGCAGCAGCTCAAATCCCTGCCGTTGAAACCTGTGGTGGTCTCAGCTCCCTTTCAGCAGTGGGGATTGGATTTTATCGGGGAAATTCATCCTCCCTCAAGTGGCCAACACCGATGGATTTTGACAGCAACCGACTACTTCACTAAATGGATAGAAGCTGTCCCTACCAGAAGCACTTCTCACAAAGTAATCATCAGCTTCCTAGAGGACATCATTGCTAGGTTTGGCTGCCCTAGCAAAATTTTCACTGACAATGCTTCCCCATTTCGGTCTGAGCCTCTGATCAAATTTTGTGAACGGTTTAGGATTTCACTGATTCACTCCACTCCCTACTATCCCCAAGGAAACGGACTGGCAGAGTCCTCTAATAAAAGTCTAATCAAGCTTATCAAAAAGCTATTGGAGGATAATAAAAGGGCATGGGACTCAAAGATCAAATTTTCTCTGTGGGCCGACCGAGTGACAACAAAGAAATCCCTGGGTCTCTCACCTTTTCAGCTTGTTTATGGGATTGAGGCAGTTTTCCCCACTCAGCTTGCCTTGCCAGTGGCAAATCTTCTCCATGACTATGAGGGGGAACCTAATCTTATGCTCAGAAGGATTCATCAGATGGTGGAAGTGCAGCAGATCTGAGAGCAAGTCCTGGACAGAGCTTACAATCGTCAGCAGAAGATCAAGCAGGCTTTTGACAGGAAAAACAAGAAGAAAGAGTTTGAGCAGGGTGATCTGGTGCTCAAGTGGGATGCACCCAGACAGGAGAAGGGAAAACACAGTAAATTCGATGCCCTATGGTTCGGACCTTTTAGGATCATTGAAGTGTTCTCCAATAACACTTACAGGTTGCAGGATCTGGAAGGCAACAAAGTTTTTAGTGGCCCAGTCAATGGGCATTTCTTAAAGAAATGTTTTATGTGAGCCGCAGCTGGCTTGTTTTGTTTAGTTTTGTAAATATTGTTTTTGTTTTTGTTTTTTGTTTTTCGAACTAATAAATGACTCCATAGCCCAACAGCAAAGGCACTAAGTCTGCAAAAGAGTTCTTAGAGCATCACAGAGACGACTCTATCCCCCATGGAGCCAAATGTTAGCGATATTTCTTGCATAGGGGAGTAGAACACAAAAGAATGGGTTAAAACCCACTTGTCCAAAGTTTCGGGCGATAACGCGCCCGTGGTAAGCAGCAAGCAAGACCGGGCGGCCCAGATTTGCGCGCCCAGATCGATGGCGCACAGCAAATTCTGGACCCCCCTTGCCTTTCGATCTTTAAGCGAGGGGGGGGGTCCGAGATCGGGGGTGAAACTCTCCGACGGTTCAGATTAGCGCGCCCGGATCAACGGCGATGAAGAGCATTTCAGACCCCCCCCCCCCCCCCNGGGGGGGGGATCCGAAACCCCATGTGCAGCTCCCCGATGGCCACGATCGTAGCACCCAAATCAACGGCGCTCGTGTAGCCCCGCTCCTCTCAGCTTCTCTGTGCTTAACTAGTGTGGGCCCTCCTCCTGTCATTTCATTCTTCCTTCCGCCTTTTCCCTGCTGTCGTGTGTCATCCATTCACATCTCTTATTTGGTTCGCGTGGCTCTCCTTTCTCCCCACCATCCGCTCATTTCTTGCCACGCGTCCCGTTTCTTTCCACATCAGTTTCTCGCCCGAAGGCGAGCTCGTTTCCCTCGTCTTCTCCCCATCTACCTGGGGGCCTTCCACCATGAATCATCCTCTGTCACCCCTCTCCGTCATCATTCTCACTTCTCGCCACCCCTTCCAAGCGCCCCTCGATGCCATCACTCCTACCATACACCATGTCCTCCACGCTGGCCCGCATGTCCGTCCCTCAAGCTATTCGGTTGTTCCAGGTGGCAACGCGAGAAGTCTTCCCTATCCCGAGATGCTGAGTTGGCCTGACTGTTCTCAATCCCAAGAAGCAGTTATTGAGGCGGTTGAGGGTGGTTAGACATCGCCTCCGCCATAATGGGGACGTCCTGCAATGAATTAAAAGCACGTCGATTCTCCGATGTAACTGTCAGAATATCTATCGCGTCTGCCACAAGTTGCACGATTATTCAAAGATTGCGGCTGCAGAGTGTCAGCCATGCAGACGCAAAGATTTCAATGCATTTTCTCGATCTTGTTGTTGTGATTGTTTTGAGTATATGTAGGCATTTTCGCCATTTTTGTATCTATCGATGGTAGAGCTAAGCTCCCGACTGTAAAGTTTCAGCAAATACTCTGGTTTCCTGGTTATGCCTCTGTGTTTGAGATTTCTTGGTTTATAACAAACAGTTTCCTTTCCTTCCCATCTTTGTTTCATCTTTGCTAGAGGGTTCACAGTGAAGGATTCACGTGGACTTAACAATCTTGTTGCGATAAAGGATTTGTTGTGGCATCTTTGTATTCTCTGGTATATGTGTTTGAATGTAAAAGGATTTTGTGTTCGAATACATTTCTTCTTCAATCTGTTGCAAACCAGATGTCTGTGATAGATCTTGCACCCCTCTTGTACAAGTCTTCCACCTACTCACCCTTTATTACGACTCATTGTTTGAAGTTTATCAAGACCTCATTCATTCATGCATGCCTAGTCTGGTCTCCGAGTTGATACGATACTGTTCTGAGTTTCCTTCCGTCTGATCACCCTTTTTAACAAACCGTGACATTAAAACTAATGGGCGTCGGGCTCTGCTCCTGCTAGCAATCCAGGAGTGACTTCCGGCCGCCAACAGAATGCAATTGTTGGATCAACTATGAACTTTTGGGGTCTTGTAGCCATTTCTGGCAAACAGCTTGGAGCCAATCTAGTACAATGAATGAAAGAGAAAAAAGGGATCCTTCATCTTCATATTTTTGGGAAAGGGCATCCGAAACCACATTGTCTTTGCCTTTCTTATAAATGATCTCATAATCATATCCAAAGAGTTTAGTCACCCATTTTTGTTGTTCTAGGGAGGAAATGCATTGTTCCAGAAAATACTTGAGTCTCTGATGGTCTGTCTTAATTTGGAACCATTGCCCCAATGGATAAGGATGCCACAGATCCATGACATGCAGAATAGCCAACATTTCCTTTTCATATATGGATTTTCCCAGATTTCTTTCAAATAGTTCCTTGCTGGTAAAGGCCAAAGGTCGATCCTCTTGCATAAGTACAGCACCAATTCCTTTCCTTGAGGCATCACATTCCAACACAAAGGTCTTTGTGAAATCGGGAGGGCGAGGACTGGAGTGGTGCACATGGCCATCTTCAAGGTTTGAAAAGCTTGAGCAGCAGCTGGAGTCCAAGTGAAAAAGTTCTGTTTTAGGAAAGTAGTGAGAGGTACTGCAATCTTCCCATAATTCTTAACAAACTTATGATAATACCCTGTTAAGCCTAGAAATCCACGCAAGCTCTTAAGAGTATTTGGGTGAGGCCAGTCTTACATAGCTTCAATATTTTTAGGATCCACCCTGACCCCATATTTTCCAACTAGATGACTCAAGTATTCTACTTCTGAGGCGCCAAAAGCACATTTAGACTATTTCAGGAAGAGTTGGTGCTGAGAGATTAGATGTAGAACTCGATCCACATGAGAAAGATGGTTTGTCCAGGTTTTTCTATAGATGAGGATATCATCAAAAAACACTAAGACAAAATGGTGGAGAAAAGGATGGAAGACATGATTCATGAGGCTTTGAAAGGTGGAGGGGGCATTACACAAGCCAAAGAGCATGACCAAAAACTCATAGTGGCCCTCATGAGTTCTAAAGGAAGTCTTGGGAATATCTTCCTCATCCATACATATCTAGTGGTAGCCCGAACGAAGATCTAGTTTAGTGAAGAATTGGGTGCCACTCAATACATCCAGGAGGTCATCAATGACAGGAATGGGGAATTTGTCTTTGATGGTAAGTTTGTTGAGGGAACGAAATTCAAGACACATTCACAAAGACCCTTATTTCTTCAGGACCATGACCACAAGAGATAAATACGGGCTCATACTAGAGCAGATAACATCTACATTAAGGAGTTCCTGGACCATTTTCTCAATTTCATTTTTTTGGGAAAAGGGGTGATGATACGGACGGATATTGGGAGGAAGGCTTCTTGGTACAAGGGGAATGGAATGATCATGAACACCATGGGAAGGAGGGAGGCCTTGGGGAGTGGAAAAGACCAATTGATGTTTAGAAAGGATGGATTGGAGGTCTTGCGGTACGGAAGGTGTCTTTGTTGCTTGTATGGCATGGAGTTGGGTGATAACACTAGAATGACCCTTTTTGAGCATCTTTTCCATGCGATGGGAACTAATGATCTCAGGTGAACCTACAGTGATGCCTTGGAACTTATATTGGTGGCCCTCTTGGTCGAATTGCATGGTTAAGTCTTGAAAATCCATGAGAATGGGACCCAAATTCCTTAGCCGGTATGCACCCAACACAATGTCACAACCTCCCATGTCGATAGAAAACATATGGGATTCCAGGTGGTAGTCACCAATTTGGAGACGCACATTTTCACAAGGCCCTCCACATTTCATGGAACCACCATTGGCAATCATGATTTGGAAATTATTTATGGCATGGATGTAGCAATGTGTTTCTTGGGCAATGTGGTGATGAATAAAATTATGGGTGCTACCACTGTCAATCAGAATGATGACCTTCCGATGCTTGATGTAACCGATTAGGTTGAGGGTTTGGGGAGTGGAAAAGCCAGTGAGAGAATTGAGGGAAATGACTGGTTCTACTTCAGGAGGGTCTGAGGGAGGGGTTATGTCGGTGGATTCAGGTGATTCGAACATAGAGGGAGTTTCTTCATCTTCTTCCGAAATCTCCTCGGAGATGGCCATAAAAATATTTTTTTATTTACACTTGTGGCCTGAGAAATATTTTTCATCACAGTTATAACAAAGGCCTTTGAGTTGGCATTCATCCATTTCAGCCCGGGTCAATTTTTGGATCTTTAGTGGAGCAGAGGGAGTAGTGGGATTTACTAGTTTAGGGTGAGGGATGAAGGAGGGTTTGCAGTTTTGAGAAGATACAACCTATTGTGCTTCCTTAGCTCTTTTGGTAGCCTCCACCCAACTCTCAGGCCAAGCCATGAGGACATGGGCCTGAATTTCATCCTTGAGGCCGCTGATAAAACACTCTCAGAAAACGACATCAGACATGCCCTATGTTCTAAAAGCCAAGCGCTCAAAGGAAACTATAAAGTCTTCCACTGTTCCTAATTGTTTCGGATTTCTCAAATAGACCAAATGGTTGGTGTCAATGTCAAAGCATTCATAAAGCTCTGCCACAAATTGTGTCCAAGCAATATACCCTTGACAAGAATTTTTTCTCCATTGCCACCATTGCCAACNCTTTTGGTAGCCTCCACCCAACTCTCAGGCCAAGCCATGAGGACATGGGCCTGAATTTCATCCTTGAGGCCGCTGATAAAACACTCTCAGAAAACGACATCAGACATGCCCTATGTTCTAAAAGCCAAGCGCTCAAAGGCAACTATAAAGTCTTCCACTGTTCCTAATTGTTTCGGCTTTCTCAAATAGACCAAATGGTTGGTGTCAATGTCAAAGCATTCATAAAGCTCTGCCACAAATTGTGTCCAAGCAATATACCCTTGACAAGAATTTTTTCTCCATTGCCACCATTGCCAACATTCTTGATCTAGATGGAGAAAACCATACCGGAGTTTGTCCAAGTCATCTGTAATGTTGTATAAAGAGAAGTAATGTTCCATTTAGGTTACCCAACCAGTGGGGTCCGAGCCATCAAATTTGGTCACATCCACCCATGAAAGGCATAGGTCACGTTGAAAGTGATGGTTCCGCAAGGTAAGGGAATGAGAGGAATGGTCACCTTTAGTATGTGGGGGTGAGGAAGAGGAAGGATTATCTGTAGGGATATGCAGTTTGGTGCAGAGTGCCAAAAAGACTGATTCAAGCTGGGTGGTGAGGTCTTTTTTTATTTCACCCATTGAGGACTGCATGGTTGTATTGATGGTAGCGACATTGGCACTGAGTTGTTTCACTTCTTGTTGGGTCTCAATGAGACCAGACTGTAAGGTGTTGAAGCAATCTTCCAAGTCTTGGCTACAAGTATGGGCCATGAGGATGGGGGAACTGAAAAGGGGCGGGCGGGGTAATTTTTTTTTTTCGAAAAAATGATATGAATGAATGTGATAAGGGAGAAGAGATGAATCCAAGGGAATAGGGATGAAATAATGGTGAAAACATTTCCAGACTCCTTTTTTTTTACGTCCGGTCTGAAGAATACTGTAGAGAGGAAATTCCCAAATGTGTAACCAGAAAGAAATGTGTATTTACTTGGCAACCCGAACACAATTGCGTGGCAATAGATCTTGTCTATTTTAATTTGTTTATGTTTTTGTTCCCAAGGGTTAGGTATTCAAGGGTTCTACAGACAAGGGTTTTCACTGTGCTATAGCTCTCTGATATACGTGTGGGGTCCAACAATTGTACTCGACCCAATATCTCAGGGCACTAACTAAGAAGGATAGACCGTACCCTTAGCCATACTACCTGACTACCCAGGTGCTAGAGAGTATCTTCCTGAGTGCAGTTCTCGGTGACACTATAGCAGTCAGTCGACCAATCGGTTTATCTAAAGAGGGCTTCAGGTAATCTAGGCCCATCCGTACACAGGTGATGTCGAATGAGCTACCACTCGAAGAGGTACCAACAGGGGTTACAAGGGTGGGAAACAGATGTGCGCTTAAGTACCACTTGTATTTTCTATGTGTATGAATCTCTCAACCGCGGGTTTATGTGCATTACGACAGATCTCTGTGGCTTAAAGACGTCGAAATACATCTCTACCCTAAAAAAAAAATTAACCCAAACTTTTTGCCGAGGAAAGTGCTCTAATACCACTTGTAATATACCAGATATAAAATGTATGCAAAACATAAATAAAATGCTAGTAATGGCAGAATAACAGCAATATAACCAGAACATTCACCACAATAACACTGAAATGATATAAGAATAACAACAAAAATAGCACTTTGAATCTGGAAGCAATGTTCATGGGCCTCTTCGAGGGGGAAACTTCCAGTTGAGTAGATCTCTATTACAATAATATCCAAGCTAGGGTTATCATACCCTCAACTCCTATTTATACTAAAAAGAAGCATCTAGAGGAAGATCCTTCTAGAAGTGGAAGCTTCTATTAGGTCTTCTTACATCTGCCTTATTCTATTTTATTGAAAGGCCTTATTAATATTGACCTTTATTACATCTGAATATATTGTTCTACCTATGTGCAGGTTAGGACCCTAACATTGTCAGGTCTATGGGTTTGAAGAGGTAGGTTGTCAGGCCCGTGGACTGAAGAAGCAGGTTGTTAGGCCTATAAGAAACTCTCTCTAGGTGAGAGAGGTTGTTGGGGAAGTGATTTTCCCATAGGGAGCTCAATGAAAGATACAGTTCTATGAGAATTACTATATGGCCTGTTGCTAAAGATCTGGAAGGGAAGTGGGGAAACTAAAGGACTGTTGAGAAAAGAAGGGGCACACTTCTTGGGATGGGATAGGCATGTGGGGAATGAGAGATTGTAGGTTGTTAGTGTGATTTGGCTACTGGGACGGAATCCTTCTTGTTGACTGTGAAACTTCCAGTTGTCTCATCCTAGCCTAGGAATCCCTTTACCTGGGTGGAGTTTAGTCCCAACTCGAGGGTGACCCACCGTTGAGAGTGACGAGCAGTGTGGTCTAAGGCTGGGAGGTTTGTGGAATGTCTACACGCAGTTGGTGGTCTTCTATAAAAAGATAAAAAGATAAGTACCATTTATGTGTTCAATTTCATGTCGTGTATTTGTACATGTTTTATATTTATGAGTTTAGCATGTATATGTTGTACGTATAGGCTTTGTTGTCATTTCTGCATTAATCTATGTATTAGAAGAATGTAATTGTTTGTTAAGTTGTATTTGTATAATGTTACACATGAGTCTCTGAGTGGTATATCCCAGTGACCTAAGGCTGGGGTGTACTATCAAATTTGTATCTGAACTTAGCAAGGATGTAACTTTGAGGTAGCATGGCACGATCTGGGTGGATGTGGATGTTACAAATTTAGTTTTTTTGTACTGAATGGTCTTGTTGATATTTTAGAGACAAATATTGCAGAAGACAAAGATTGCATAATTGAACACTTCTGCACCAGAGGTTACATGTATCTCAAATCTTGAATTTGAAGGCTTTGTTAGACCTCAGAAACCTCTATTAACTGGGATGGATGATCTAGTTTTAGTGCATCTTTTGACTTTTGATTCAAACAACAATGACAACCCCCACTTCATCTATAGTTAGGGGAGGGGTCACACCCCCTCACCTTTCTTCCTAGATGACTAATGTGAATCAATCCATGATGGTTTTGTCGGCCAGTAGTTCTATGTCATTTATTATTGGTTCCACTCATCTTTCAAGTGTGACTCCATCGTCATCATTCATTTCTAATGCCTTTTCATTTGGGATGTTGTCAATAGGCATGCAAAATTTTCCATCTAGTTCTCAGTCGATCACTCAAAACCCTAACTTTGGGATAGGGAGTTCTTCAACTCCCTTACAAATTTTTCCTTAGGGTGAGGGGCATGTCCCTCCATTGATCCCCTCAATTGGAAGCAGGTATTTTCCATCTTTTGGGCCTAATCCATTTATGGGATGGATTGGTTCAATGAGCAGAGGATTTTAATCCTCTAGAATTCCTTCGACTTCTAACCCTTCATATTGTTTAGTAGTTTTCAGAGAAATGTGTTCCCTTCATTTGGGATTTCGGTAAGGGGAAACCCTTTCCAGAGTCAGTGGAATCACATGCAAGGTACTTTCCCTTTGCAAGGGATTTTTGTAGAGGGAAACCCTTTCTAGTCTTATGGAACCCCAATGGGTGGATGTTTCCTCCCTTTGGTTAGGGACAACATGGTTTTTATCAAAACCTTAGCCAATCAGTGAGCTCTTCTTATCAACCTGGTGCCAATTACAACCCACAATTTCCTTTTTCAGTTTCCAACCAACCCAACGCTTCCAACCCTGGTAGTTGTAATTCAAGGTCATAGTCAAGGCTTCCCTTTTTAGAAACATTAAACTTGCAAGATTTAATGAAATTAATGAATGCGTCAGTGTGTCATAATCCAAATTTTCACTCATTCCCCACCAAATTACCATCAAATATTCCTAAGTTCAAAGGCAAAGCTGGTGATGATTTGGGCGACCACGTTACAAAATTTAACCTATGGTTCTTTTCAAATTCATTGAATGGTGACTCCATTCAATTACATTTCTTTCAACACACTCTTGCGAGAGTTACTACGAAGTGGCACATTGAATTGCAGGGGTCAGATTTTCGTTCCTTTCATGTTCTTACACTGGTCTTCCTCAACCATTTTTCAGCTTCCGGTCTAGTATGATGTCGTAACTAATTTATTTTTGATGCTAAGGAAATATAATGCTACACACATCTTAGATCATATCCAAGAGTGGTGGAGTAAAAAGAGGATGATTAAGTGTTACGAGGAAAATCTCTCTATGGCTAGGGGTAAACCACAACAGACGAAAATGACTGCAGAAATTAACTCTAATATCAAGTATTCTATATAAACAAATATACTAGAAATACAATATAAAAGGCCCGCCTCATCTAGACGTTCGATGAAATCCATCGTTGAGAACTTAACCCAAATCGATATACCTGCAACTAGTCCTCAACAATCAAGAAACACAAGCATATGGTGATAATATATAATGTTAGCACATTCAATAGAATAATCCATAAATATTCATAACAAATACACCCATGGAATAACAATTCAAATATTTGCAAGATATTAATTGGACGAGAAAAGAGTATTTCTATTAAGATGTAATCAATAGAAGTGAATGAGTTACAAACTTCTGTGTCGGCACAGTTCATAACTGAGAAACTAAGTTCCTTCCAGTTGGGCCTCCACCAAAGGCAACCTCAAGTAAGAGATACAATGAGGTTCTCAATCAATAAGGGATGATCTTGGGGGCTGAACAATGTGTTCAGAATTGAAGGACAAAGGGATGCAGACTAAATGTGAAGTGAATAATTTCTCCAGAGTAAATTTTTTCTCAAAGTTGAATTCTTCTCCCCTTTTCCATATCTTGGTTTTTTTCCCATTTATATCCTTCAAGTGGAACTGAAGGGTCGATTCAGAACGTTTCCAGTATATGGAAGGCCAAGAATCATTGATCTCATGACGTGACATGGAAACCCGACACCATTTTTTAATTTCAGGCTCAAATCCCGATGTATGCTGGTTGTAGTGGTGCAACCTACGTATACACATGTTGTAATACAAGTAGGGTGCGTATATATGGAAAAATCATGCTTTTAACTTTGGGATTTGCAAAAAGGGACTTCAAGTCTGCATAGGTAAATAGAAAAACACCATATGTGCAAGTTTGCATAGGGTGAGGAAACTCTTTCTATAACAGATGACCCCTAATGTGTGAGGTCATAGGAGTATCTGTGATGGCTGAAATACATTATAAAACCCAGAAGTGGAGTAATGGGGACCTAGCTGGAATAATTGGTTGCTCATTATAATTTGTACTGACTTTGCATACATGGCTGCCAATTTGAATTACACTGCAAATCCATGTGAAAATATACCAAATAGTTGTCCATGGCCATTAATAGGAAATAAAAAGGTGTCTACATGCCAAAGGATGTCATAGTCACGAACAAGGACCAGTAAAACCAGTCTCAAAATCAATATGAAGGTATATGTATAAAATGGAGTACAATCTGATCTCCCATGATCACTGAAGTCACAAAGGTATTGGTTCAATGAAAGTTAGCAATATCTTAGGGAAGTTGTGACTATAAACGGATGTCTTCAAGTCTTCTACACAATCCGCCAAAGGTGAAATTTTACATTTTGTGAATAAAGGAGTTGAGTTTGAACACAATGAGACTTCGTTTTATTATCGATCATTGAGGTATACCGTTAACAAACGTGAGACAACCTACCAATAATGAAAGTAGCTATCAAGGTACCAAGTACATTCTTAAAAGTGTGAATAAAGGAGTTGGGGTCAAACACTTGAATAATCCACTGATCAGGAGACATTGATGTATTCTCAACTTTCAATGGTGAGAGAACCTACCACTAATGATTGTGAGCCTCTAGGTACTCTTAGGAATATAGGTCTCGTCTCCAAAATAGATGAGCTCAAGTCAATGGAAGGAGACCCATTAAAAGGAGATCATTAAGGAATCTCTCATCATTCATCATGAGGTACAAAGTAGGAGCTTGATGATTTGGAGGAAATCAGATGAAGAACATGTTCACGAACCAATGATCCTATGCATATTCCGCATGTGCCATTTGAAAGCGGTACATGAAAAAGACCCTATGAATAGAATCCAATGAGGAAAATTATTAACAAAGTCAAGCAAACCACCAATAGGGATAATGGCCTCCAATACACTACACGAATCCCAATGTGTGAATATATGTCTTATTGTCGAACACGAGGGAAGCCACCCAGTCAGCGACCAATGATGAAATGTCGACTGTTGGGTTCAAGGTTACCTACCAATGAGGACAGTAGGGCTAGGGTGCACAATAGGACTACAACTTCATGTGATTCTGAGACAGACTGAGGGTATGGCCGACATGCAAAGTCAAGAGTTATGAGGAATGGATGACAAGGATGTATATACATCCTTTGAACAAGAGCATGAGACATATGGAAGACTCTGGCAGCATAGACTCAATGATGAAACGCTGAGATGTAGGAGGCATCAATCAAACTCTCCATAGTGACTGGAAGAGTAACCAGACGGAGGAGTAAACTCTCTACAATGAGCTCAGCTTCCTAAGGTCATGCTAAACCCAAAATTATGATGATAAGTGGACTCAAAAAAATTGTTCTCTATTCAAAGGAGACACGATTGATGCCAACATAAGATAATACTCCCTTCCCACCCATCTTTTTTTGTTTTTTCATAGTCAAATGAATGCTATGATACAGAGGAGTAAACGAATGATGCAAGTAATAAAAATTGTTTCTAGCAGTGGAACATACCTATGCTCAATGCAAGGAGGTGCATGTGGGAGATGTACACTCGAGGGAATGTTTCCTCTTAGGTATAGGGTGTCAAGATGACAAGGATATAAAAAAGGCTCTGCTTGGTTGAGGATGAAAAATTGTTGAGGTAAATGGCTTATAAATCAAAATAGAGAACCGACAATAGGCTCAATACTGCAAGCAAGGGCATGAGATGCAATAACAATTTAACACCAAAACAATTCCTTTTTCGTAATCTTAGTCTACCTGGATTGAAAAAGGGATAAACTTGCATCAACTAGACGTCCTTTCAAATCCAATTTACGAGTGTGAAAGAGACAATTTCACTCGGCAATCTTTTCTCTTTTTAAAACAAGTCGGAAAAGAGCTTAACTAAGACTCACAATCTTTCAAATCCAATTAACGAGTGTGAAAGAGACAAATTCACTCGACAATATTTTCACTTTTTAGACGAGTCAGAAAATAGATTAAATTAGAATCGTTGAGAGGTTTCTAGGCGGCATGTCATGGGGGAGGTCAAGGCTCCTGCGCAGGATTTCTGTGAAAGGTTAGTATCTTACAAATAGCTGACACAAAATTGGGAAAACCCAAAGCTCTCCAAGTCGAGAAGGATAAAGTTCCAGCAGAGGTTACCTTCTCCATGATATATCGAATAATGCCTCTTACTTGAAAGTACATAGGAGGAAGCATTGGATACCCCAAAAGACCATCCCAGTCAAAGGGAACCTCTCCAGGACTTGGAGGGAGAGTACTCAGGGAGAGTAAAACTCTCTCTTGTTCAAAAGGTGCAGTACTAGAAATGATAATGACACAGTTGAAGGAAACATCACCCTCCAAAAGAAGAGTTGTATGGATCGGATATTGCATCGGTAAAACCACTTCTTCAACCATTGGTTGAATAGGATGCATGGCAACAAAGTTAGGAGACACATCACCCTAAAACATGGGAGTGTGGTCAAGCAATGATTGCATCAACATGATTTTTGTGTCAATCAAAGGAGAAATAGAGTGTGGGGAAACCATATATGAATCAAAACCCAAAGGTCCCCCAGGTGAGAACCACGCTTATAGTATCCCAGCAGTAGTAGGAAACAAATGAGTAAGGTGATCTCCTTCGCAAGTTCTGCAAAGGAACTTGGGCTTACGTCTGACACATCTAGGCTTCTCAATCATATAAATTCCCCCAACGTCATTTAAAATGGTTGGAGACATGCTATTAGCATGACTGGCAGAGGCTGGAGACTCATTTCCCACATGATGTATAGTGGTTGGAGATGTGATGTCGATATGACTCATGGTGACTAGAGTAATGCCCCCATATTGACTTGCAGTGGCTGTTTGTTGGTCTTCAACATGACTTGCAGAGATTTTCAACCAATATCCAACATGACTAGCAATGGATGGAGCTCCATTATGACTGGTAGTGACTGGACTAGCGGTAGTGGGTAGTTGTGGCATTTGAGACCAAGGTCCCTATTGGGCCCTAGCAACTTCCCCTAAATTTTTACAAAATTTAAAGGACCCCCATTAGAATCTTGATAATCATAATGAGCTACAGAGTCAAAATTTTCAAATAGCTCCATACCTTGGCTTGCTTTGAGACAAACTTAAGACATTTAATATAGTATGAGACATTCATTACAAGAGTATATTTCAAAATTTAGAAACGAGCATAAAAATCTTAATTTAAACAAAAGCGTTAATTTTTATCAACTGTTCACTTTCATTTAAATTATGATTATGTGTTCTTTCTTTTTCTCATTAGCAAGCTTGACTATTTTGAATAATGCGTTCAATACTTCATCAAATAATATCTTGGTTGGTTTCTCATTTTCATAAAATCATTTGGTGATATTAATTAATTAATTTTTTTTTTCATTTTGCATCTCATTTCAAAACAAAAATAATAATAATAAAAAAGAATTATCTATGATTTGTTTGATTTTGTAAAAAACCAAAATTAATATTTTTCTCTTCTCCATTAACTTGAAGCTTCTATAATTTTAAGATCATATTTGAATGGAAATTATAAACAATGTTTGTTTAGAACTTATAGTTAGTTTAAATTCATTTTTTATTTTATTTTATTCACAATTTACGAGTGTGAAAGAGACAAGTTCACTCGACAATATTTTCATTTTTTTAAAACAAGTCGAAACAGATATTAACTAAGACTCACGATCTTTCAAATATAATTAACAAGTGTGAAAGCGACAAATTCACTCGGCAATATTTTTGTTTTTTAGATGAGTCAGAAAAGAGATTAAATTAGACTCATTGAGAGGTTTCTAGGCGGCATGTCATGGGGGAGGCCAAGGCTCCCATGCAAGATTTCTATGAAAGGTTAGCATCTTACAAATAGCTGACACAAACTTGGGAAAACCCAAATCTCTCCAATTCGAGAAGGATACAGTGCCAGCAAAGGTTACCTTCTCCATGATATATCGAATAACGCCTCTTACTTGAAAGTACATAGGAGGAGGCATTGGATACCCCAAAAGACCATCCCAATCAAAGGGAACCTCTCCAGACTTGGAGGGGGAGTACTCAGGAAGAGTAAAACTCTCTCTTGTTCAGAAGGTGCAGTACTAGAAATGATAATGGCACAGTTGAAGGATGCATCACCCTCCAAAAGAAGAGTTGTATGGATCGGAGATTGCATTGGTACAACCACTTCTTCAATCGTTGGTTGAATAGGATGCATGGCAACAAATTCAAGAGATGCATCACCCTAAAAAATGGGAGTGTGTTCAGGTGATGATTGCATCAACATGATTGTTGTGTCAATCAAAGGAGAAACAAAGTGTGGGAAAACCATATACGACTCAGAACCCAAGGGCCCCTAGGTGAGAACCTCACTTATAGTATCCTAGTAGTAGCAGGACACAAACAAGTAAGGTGAATCCTTCGCAAGTCCTGGAAAGAAACTTGGGCTTACGTATAACACATCTAGGCTTCTCAATCATATGAATTCTCCCAATGTCATTTAAAATGGTTGGCGACATGCTCTTATCATGACGGGCAGAGTCTGTAGACTCATTTCCCACATGATGTACAGTGGTTGGAGATGTGATGTCAATATTGTTAGAAAAACAGGACCGCGGAGCAATAAAATAAAACAAATGCAGAAACAAAACATAGAAGATACACAATACAAGAGAGACACAGATTTATGTGGTTCACCCAGTGTGGGCTACATCCACCAAAGAAATTGCCAGGTCCTTTCTTTATTATTATCCAGCAAAATGAAGGGATACAACCTACAGAAAAACCCACTGTAACTTCCTCTTCTTTCTCTCACAATCTCCTCTCTCAAAATACAATACTCGCCAACATACATAGCCGCAATACATTTTCCTCATAAAAGAGGGTTGCCTTCTAGCGCAAAAAACCCTAACATAATCTCTATTGTTAGATCTGCGACCTTATAATGAATGGTCCATATTTACAATGAAATTACAATATACTTTTACAAGGCAATTTTTGCTTCGGGGGCTTCTCCCCCGAACCCCCACTGGGGGCCCGCTTGCCCCCAGATGCCCCAGCTGGGGGGATAGCCCCCCCGGACCCCGTAGAGGGGGTACCCCCCCTCTGCACTCCCCCACGTGGAAGAGTGTACATACTTCTGGGGTATAAACATGGCTGAAAGTAAAAGACCTCTAAATCAGGAAGATAATCAGACTCCACAACCAACAATCTCCCACTTGGAGACTGATCTCAACAACTCCACCGCTACTGTATATGCTAGACTATGAACCTTCTTGGACCTGGAAAATTTTTCATTTTCATCTTCATTCTTGAAGACCAACCGAAACTGAGCAGGAACTCAGTTTCTCCCTGGTTACTCCCTTTGTTAACATGTCTGTAGGATTATGGCTAGTGTGTATCTTTTCCAGCTTCAATTGTCCATCTTCCAAGGCGGATCGTATGAAGTGGTACCTCAAGTGTATATTCTTAGTCTTCTAATGGAAGGCTGAGTTCTTTGAAAGGTGAATGGCCCTCTGACTATCATAGTACAACCTGTTTTTCTCCTACTTCTTTCCCAATTCCTCCATAAACCTTTGTAACCAAATCATCTCTTTACTAGCCTCTGTAGCAGCAACATACTCTGCCTTTGTTGTTGAAAGTGCAACAACCTTTTGCAGTTTTGAAATCCAACTTACTGTTGTTCCAACTATAATAAAAACATACCCTGTGGTGCTCCTCCTGCTGTCTTTATCACCTGCCATATCTGAATCAACATATCCCTGTAGAAAAGTGTCTGAACCTCCAAAACATAATGCATGTGTAGTAGTACCTCTCAAATACCTGACAATCCACTTTACTGCCTCCCAATGTTCTTTACCTGGATTGTTCATATACATGCTCACAACTCCCACTGCATGTGCAATATCTGGTCTTGTGCAAACCATTGCATACATCAAGCTGCCAACTGCTGATGAATATGGGACCTTGGACATGTATTCTATCTCCTTCTGTGTCTTGAGACACATTTCCTTAGTTAATTTGAAATGGCTGGCCAAAGGTGTACTAACTGGTTTTGCATTCTGCATTCTAAACCTCTCCAACACCTTCTCTGTGTACTCACCCTGAGACAATGTCAGTTTGCAATTTTTCCTGTCTCTTGTTATTCCCATACCAAGGATTTTCTTTGCAGCACCCAAATCCTTCATCGCAAATGAATTGGCTAATTTATTCTTGAGCACATTTATATCCTGCATATTAGACCCTGCAACAAGCATGTCATCTACATACAATAGCAAGATAATATAACTTCCATTTTCTAGCCTTTTAAAATAAACATAGTGATCAGAATGACATCTATTATAACCCTGTTCTGTCATAAACCTGTCAAACTTTAGAAACCACTGCCTTGGAGCTTGCTTTAGGCCATATAAGCTCTTCTTCAACCTGCATACCAAATTCTCCTTCCCTTTGACCTCATACCCCTGTGGCTGTTGCATATAAATCTCTTCCTCCAAATCCCCATGGAGAAAAGTTATTTTTACATCTAACTACTCAAGATGCAAATCTTCTACTTCCACAAGACTTAAAATAGTCCTAATTGAAGTCATTTTAACAACAGGAGAAAATATTTCATCAAAATCTATACCTTTCTTTTGTGCAAACCCCTTTACAACAAGTCTATCCTTGTACCGCTTTTCTCCTCCATCTTCTTCCTTCAACTTGTAAACCCATTTATTATGCAATACTCTTTTTCATGTAGGCAACTGAACCAAGTCCCAAGTCTGATTATTTGCCAAGGAATCCATTTCCTCTTTCATGCCTTGCTCCCACTTATTTTTGGTGTCTACCTGCATTGCCTCTTCATAACATTCTGGTTCACCAGAATCAGTCAACAATAAATAATATAATGAAGGAGAGTATCGTTCAGGGGGTATACTTAACCTAGTAGATCTTCTAACAACACTTGC
>JASDQU010241570.1:108750-127653 GCA_032191745.1 Picea mariana
CACAATTAAGCATGGGTTCTCTTACTCCACAAAACGTCTTCCCATGAGGACTTTCACCATAAGGGGACCACTTTGGAGTTCATCCATATTTACTTCTTATCAACCATGACAAAGCAATAATGAGTCATATTTACATCAAACACTATTGGGTCCATTACCCAAACCTTTGTGCTATGGGTCTTTCTTCAAGGGTTGACATCAATGATAACCAACCTTAATCAACATGTTCTTTCTTTCGCTCATTAGAAAGTTTGACTATTTTGAATAATGTGTTCAATACTTCATCAAATAATATCTTGGTTGGTTTCTCATTTTCATAAAATCATTTGGTGATATTAATTAATTAAATTCTTTTTTTCATTTTGCATCTCATTTTAAAATAATAATAATAATAATAAAAAGAGTTTGCTATGATTTCTTTGATTTTGTAAAAAACCAAAATCAATATTTTTCTCTTCTCAATTAACTTGAAGCTTCTAGAATTTTAAGATCATATTTGAATGGAAATTATAAACAATGTTTGTTTAGAACTTATAGTTAGTTTAAGTTCATTTTTTATTTTATTTTATTCACAATTTTTAGGTTATTAATTTATGTTTCTATTATCAGTTATTTGGTACAGATCTGATCATGGATTGATTTTATTATCTAAATACATTCAAGATGATTGATCCAAAAATAATATTGGATTGTTGCAAATAAATTTATGAGTAACAACAGATAAAATTTGGAAATGCGTCAAGAACAGAGACACAATTTTGCGGGACTGGTTGCAGCCAAACCGTGAGGAATTTGAAGAAACGGTTGAAAACTCATTTCCCAAATGGAACCATTTAGCTTCCGCGTAGAAATGTTCCCAAGAAAATCCATGATTTGAGAGATATTTGTGTCTCTTTATGAGGCAAATTTCAGGTGGCAGAAATTATTAGTGATGCCCAGACTGTTCATTCATTRTATAAATATATGAGAAATTTCAGAGCCATGAAGATCCAGAAAATTGAGAGGAGGATTTTTATCCTTTATATTTTGTATATTATCTATTTTGTAAAATTTTCTTCTTTTCAAAGGGAGTAACGGATGGTTGGAATCTTTGGGAGAATGGACGAGTATTTTCAAAGAAGAATATGGAATTTCAGGTTGCTTAATGGCTTTTGTCCTGTGAGTAAAATGGTTTTATTTTCATTATAATATCTTCATATTCTTTGAATAATTGACTATGCATTGATTTAAATTATCTTTAGTCTTTTTTATCAATACATGGTTAATTGTTATCATTTATGTATTATTATTTTTTTCTATCTTTAAGAGTCTATTATCCCAAAAATTCTTCCAAGACTACAGTATGGGCATGTGATTTTGAAAAAGAATATGGGAAAGCAATTCATATTTGGCTTTAGACCTGTGTAATGCTTATTCCATTTTGTTCTTTCATTATTGCTGTATTATGAGAATGTTATTATGGTTGATTTTAGATTTAGCTTGTCATCATATGGTGTTTTCATACTGTTAAATGTTATATGTTGTCCATAATTTCTAATTCCATTTTTTATGTGTGATTGATCTATCATTTGATTATTTTTTAATTTATTCTTAATGTTAAATGTTGGATAATATCAATATTCAGATCTGAGTTTTCTCTCATTCTTAAATATTGATCATCCTAAGACCACATGATTTTTAATTAGATGCCTTTATGTTGTTATTAGTTTACTCCAATATCAAATACTTCTTTGAATGTATTCTAGAAGTGCTAGTATTGTTCTGTTATAGGTTTCCCTTAACAACAGTACAGGCAGGAGCTCATACAACACAGGAAGATAAACTCAGTTGACTGATCAGTTAGAGGTTAGTAGATGCATTATTTTCTTTTATTTAGAGTTGTTTATGAATGAAACGATAATTACATTAATTAGCTTTGATTGTTTTTGTGTCACTGTTTCAATCATATTCATTTAGTATTTACTTGTTTCATATCTTTTAAAAAAAAACGTTGTACATATTTGATTCAGAAACTTTATCAAACAATCATTTTCACGGGATTTAATTCAAACCTTGTAAACTATATATAAATTGTTCATAATCATTTGTATATTCACATTCTTAGATAAATATTTGTAATTATTGTGTCGATTGTTAGAACTTTTCTTTAGTTAGTTTATTTCATTTTGTTATCTTTAGGACCCTAGTTGGCTAACATAGTCATTAAACCCATCAGGATAGGTCATACCAAACGGCTTAGGTTAATTAGAAAACCCTGGATCGGGTCTATCCTTCGAGTTGACGATGTGTCACTTACGTCCGTCAACAAATGGCACTAGAAGGAGGGCCAAGGTAAATTTAATGATTAAATGTTTCATCCCCCCAGCCTTTCATAATTCCATATTTATAAATGCTTCTTCTGTGTCATCTTATAATGCACTACAAGGCAGGTTAGATGGCAAGCTAACTATTTGGAGTCAATTTCTTCAAATTCTTAATTTTTCATGGCTTCTGCCCAAATCATTGTGTTGGAACATGCTTTCAATGTCTCATTACCAATTATTCCCAACAAGATAGTTGATCTCTTTTCAGAACTCACCTTTGATGGTGAAGGGAACACATCTGCAGTAGACCATACTTCTAAATTTTTTTATAAATTTTTAAAACATAATATCATTGACCCTAATGTTATATGCAAATTATTCGCTCTCACTTTCTGAGGTCGAGTTAAATATTGGTTCGAATATTTTCTGGCTAATTTGATTGATTCTTTGTCTGAGTTTTTAATTGAGTTTTTATCATATTTTAACAATTGTGATTATGATGAATTAAGTGAAGAACTAAGTTTCTTAAGGAAAGAAAATGATGAATCATTCAATGATTTTGCAATTACGTTCATACATGTTTGTACGAGATTCCATTTGAAATAAATGTCTCTTATTAATGAATGGTTTGAATATCTCATTTCTCTCTCAAACAAGCAAGTTCAATTAATTGTTAACCAATCTAAATTGAGCACTAATACTCAATCTCAAGATGGTTTAAAATTTCACGATGATGTTGAAGTCATTAAGGCACCACATTTTTTGTCAACTTCCTTCATTTTAGCAGATCAAGAGCAGAATGACATTTTACAAGATGTACTTTCCACTTCTGATGTTTCTTTGTCAATAATGTCTTCTTCTATCGAGGAAGGAACTTTGAATTTAAAAGGAGACCGTGGTCAAATTCTCCAAGATATTACAATTGTTTCTTAAGTAAAAGAGATGGATTGTGAATTTGGTAATATTTTTGAGAGTAAAACTTTGCCTCACTCATGTGAACAGGTTCAAGATCAATTAGTGGGAGATGAAAACATTGGTCAAACTAGTAATGAATCATCTAATTCTGGTAATTTTCTCTCACATTCACCCTTTTATGATGAACATAATTTGGTCTTGGAAAATATTTCATGTTCTTTAAAAGAACATATGATGAGAGATGATCTATTTATTAAAGGAGAGGGAACAAAACCAGAATTTGAAACTTATATACCTATCATTTCAAGAGATGCATTTTGTCTCCTCAATTCTTCTACATATTATTCCTTGTACCCTGATATTTTTTATCCTAATGTTGTGCAATTGGGTGTTCCATATTACCTTGGAGATAATTCAACATTATATAATCAGGTACAAATTAATAGAGATTACCGAATGGAAGATAAAGAGGAAAATAATTATGCCCATGAACATATTAATTTTTATTCTCATCTATTATCCGTGGGTAAATCGAGAAATGATTTGAAAGAATCTCAAATTGCATCTTCCATTGATTCATCTCACTTTGTGTTTAAAGAAGAATCTATATTTTTCCACGATCAATTATTTGAGGTTGAAAAGTATAATCGGCCAAATATTATTACCAATGATGATTATTCCAAAATGTTAGTCATTCCATTTAGTCCACCTCAAATAGTTAATCTTGAAGTATTTAAGCTCAATGGAAAGTTTCAAAAGAATGAGACGTGTCTTTTCCGATCGAGAATCACAATAAGTTCCTGCCATCTTGATCCGACCTTTTTACAACATTCTTTCCTTGATAGTCTAATACTTTATTCTCATCAGGAATATTTGTCATATGTGAATTCTTTCAAATAATCCCATGTTAGTAATTGCATGTATTATGATAGGGTTGCATATTGGTTGGAGTATTCATATCTCGAAAAGATTCCAGGGAATCATAAGACTATCTTCACTTTATTTAAAGATCAAGGAGGTAACTTTGACACACTCATTTTATATCCTTCAGATAGAGAAAATATGGGACGAAAAGAAAATTTTCGGGAGGATGGGGGCACTTTGGTCTAGGCCTATGGTTATGTCAGGCCCCCATAACTCTCACAAGCTTCATAATCTCATTTTTTCATATTTTTGTGACCCATATAATGACAAAATTACAGAATGGCTGGAGGATTCATACAAAAAGAATCTTCAAGGGAATGGTAAGGTCATGCTTGTTTTGTATTTAAATGATGATGATAAAGGTAAGTATGATATATTTTTGTTATTTTTTGATATACTACCATTATTGTTAGTAATATTTGATTTTATTTCCATTGCAGGATTGGAGTTACTTCGATGGCTACATTGGAAGCATGACTTCACTTAGTATTTTTTATTTGTTTAGTAGTTAGAGTAGGTTTAGGAGTAGGTTTTCTTTTAGTTTTATTTCTCAATGTTTCTCTTTGTAATAATGCAGTTATGAACACAAGTGGGCACACCAAGAGAACCATAATATGAATGTTGCTAGGGAAGTCCACTTTAAATCTTTTTCTCTCTGCTTTTCGTTGAATATTTCTTTTCAGAAACATGGTATCATCATGAAAATTTTAAATGGAAAGTAAAGAGATAAGTAAATTTGAACTATTAATTCAACCCTGACCCAAGGTGCCACGAGTAGGACTACACTCATGTTAATAAGGATTTTTCTATTTTCTTTAAGTCTCTTTTATTTTTAATAATAATGATTGGTCAAAGTAGCATCTTGTGCATCACTATCTTAAGAAAATAACTTGCTCGCACATGATATTTTATATGATTTAGTTATTCATTTATTTTACAATGAGATGCTAGTGGATCCAAAAGCTCAAGTTTATCTTTGGTCAAAATCGTTTCCTGAAAAGTTTTCTTTTGTTGTTTTGATTTTGTGTACTTCTGATTTTGAATCCCATTTATAAAATTTGATTTGGTTTATTGTGTGTTTTTTGTTTTCTTTGATATCTTTGAATGAGTTTTCTTCTTATCTTTCTTTTTGAATCAATATATTTCTGATCAAACCGCTATTGTCGAAGGAAACATTTATTTTAAAACTTGTGTTTTTCAAGCAAATTGAAATAATTCAAAGAGGTCATGATATTAAGATATAACTCAGACAATTGATTTTTAAGTCAATTGTCACTTTCATTTTGTCCTCAAATTGTCTTTGCCAGAGTATTACACCAGAGATATGGTTTAAATATTTGAGAATTACAATGATCTTTAAACTTTTTAAGCTATCCATATTCCTAAGGAATCACTTTTAAGTGCTTCCCCATTCCCTAGATGATTTCTTAAAGGAAATCTAAAATCTCTAAACAATGATAAAACTTCCATTTTTGAAAGCATATAAATAACATGATCAACTATTCACCTATATAGCAATTAACCTCCAATATCACCCCACTCTCTTTGTCATCAATAAATCTATAATTGTAGTATTATTTAAAAGTGTCATAAGAGGGTTGGAAGCACTTAAGTGTGGGAAGTGTGTGTAAACCCGTCAAGGTACTGAATAGGCTTGCTGGCAGCAGGAAAATGCACACATGATACCAAGACAACTTCGTCGGGATACTGAACAGGCCTGCTGGCAGCGAAGCAATGTCGGGTCGAGAAATAGTAGGTGTATGTTTTTAAATTAACTTTTATGGAAGTATACATCATGTGGATACAACTATTGGATGGGATTAAAGCATTTGAGTGGGTTAAATGACATCCCTGTTGAGGCTATGGAGGTCTGCTGGAAGTAGTGGCTCCGTCAACGATATTGGAGTTCTTTTATAAACATCCTAACTCTTTGATTAAGACATTATTTTAGGTTATAATCTCCTACAAAGAAAATTCTATTGTCTGGTTATAACATTGAGCTTATCTTAATATTATCTAGTCTCAAAGTAAATTTATTTCAGGGAGCTTAAATCATTTTTCAAGTCTTATTCTTTTCTTCCTGAGATGAAATCTTACGAGATCAGATATAACTGATTCACCCAGTATGTATCCATTTGTTGGGCCCCAACAACTCCCCTTAAATTATTACAAAATTTAAAGGGCCCCCATTAGAATCTTGATAATTATAATGAGATATGGAATCAACATTTTCAAATAGTTAAATACCTTGGCTTGCTTTGATACAAACTTAATACATTCAATATAATATGAGACATGCATTACAAGAGTATATGTCAAAATTTAGAAACGAGCATAGAAATCTCAATTTAAACAAAAACGTTATTTTTTATCAACTGTTTACTTTTGTTTAAATTATGATTATGTGTTCTTTCTTTTGCTCATTAGCAAGTTTGACTATTTTGAATAATGTGTTCAATACTTCATCAAATAATATCTTGGTTGGTTTCTCAGTTTCATAAAATCATTTGGTGATATTAATAAATTAAATTATTTTTTTCATTTTACTTCTCATTTCAAAATAAAAATAATAATAATAAAAGAATTATCTATGATTTGTTTGATTTTGTAAAAAAACAAAATTAATATTTTTCTCTTCTCCATAAACTTGAAGATTCTAGAATTTTAAGATCATATTTGAATGGAAATTATAAACAATGTTTGTTTAGAACTTATAGTTAGTTTAAATTCATTTCTGATTTTATTTTATTCACAATTTTTAGGTTATTAATTTAGGTTTCTTTTTGTTTCACAGGGTTCTACTATCGGTTATTTGGTACGGATCCGATCATGGCTTTATTTTATTATCTAAATACATTCAAGATGATAGATCCAAAAACAATATTGGATTGCTGCAAATAAATTTATGAGCAACAATAGATAAAATTTAGAAATCCATCAAGAACAGAGACACGATTTTGCGGGACTGGTTGCAGCCAAACCGTGAGGAATTTGACGAAACAGTTGAAAACCCATTTCCCAAATGGACCCATTTAGCTTCTGCATAGAAATTTGTCCAAAAACATCCATGATTGAGAGATATTTATGTCTCTTTACGAGGCAAATTTCAGGTGGCAGAAATTATTGGTGACGCCCAGACTGTTCATTCATTGTGTAAATATATGAGAAAGTTCAAAGCCATGAAGATCCAGGAAATTGAGAGGAGGATTTTTATCCTTTCTCTTTTGTATACTATTTATTTTGTAAATTTTTCTTCCTTTCAAAGGGAGTAACGGATGGTTGGAATCTTTGGGAGAATGGATGAGTATTTTCAAAGAAGAATATGGAATTCTGAGTTGCTTAATGGCTTTTGTCATGTGAGTAAAATGGTTTTATTTTCATTATAATATCTTTATATTCTTTGAATAATTGATTATGCATTGATTTAAATTAGCTTTAGTCTTTTTTATCAATACATCGTTAATTGCTATCATTTATGTATTAATTTTTTTTCTATCTTTAAGAGTTTATTATCCCAAAACTTCTTCTAGGAATACAGTATGGGCATTTGATTTTGAGAAAGAATATGGAAAAGCAATTCATCTTTGGCTTTAGACCTGTGTAATGCTTATTACATTTCGTTCTTTCATTAATGTTATATTATGAGAATGTTATTATGGTTGATTTTAGCTTTAGCTTGTCATCATATGGTCTTTTCATACTGTTAAATGTTATATGTTGTCCATAATTTCTAATTCCATTTTTTATGTGTGATTGATCTATCATTTGATTATTTTTTAATTTATTCTTAATGTTAAATGTTGGATAATATCAATATTCAGATCTGAGTTTTCTCTCATTCTTAAATATTGATCATCCTAAGATCACATGATTTTTAATTAGATGCCTTTATGTTGTTATTAATTTACTCCAATATCAGATACTTCTTTGAATGTATTCTAGAAGTGCTAGTATTATTCTGTTATAGGTTTCCCTTAACAACAGTACAGGCAAGAGCTCATACAACACAGGAAGATAAACTCAGTTGAATGATCAGTTAGAGGTTAGTAGATGCAATCTTTTCTTTTATTTAGAGTTGTTTATGAATGAAACGATGATTACATTAATTAGCTTTGACTATTTTTGTGTCACTGTTTCAATCGTATTCATTTAGTGTTTATTTTTTTAATATCTTTAGAAAAAAACAAAAATAAGTGTTGTTCATATTTCATTCAGAAACTTTATCAAACAATCATTTTCACAAGATTTCATGCAAACCTTGTAAACTATATATAAATTGTTCATAATCATTTATATATTCACATTCTTAGATAAATATTTGTAATTATTGTGTCGATTGTTAGAATCTTTTCTTTAGTTAGTTTATTTCATTTTGTTATCTTTAAGAACCTAGTTCGCTAATGGAGCCATTAAACCTATCAGAATAGGTCATACCAAATGGCTTGGGTTAATTAGACAACCACGGACCGGGTCTATCCTTCAAGTTGACAGTGTGTCACTTATGCTCGTCAATAGAAGGAGGGCCAAGGTAAATTTAATGATTAAATGTTTCACCCCTCATCCTTTCATAATTCCAGATTTATAAATCCGTCTTCTGTGTCATCTTATAATGCACTACAAGGCAGGTTAGATGGCAAGCTAACTATTTGGAGTCAATTTCTTCAATTTCTTAATTTTTCATGGCTCCTGCCCAAATCACTATGTTGGAACATGCTTTCAATGTCTCATTACCAGTTATTCCCAACAAGATAGTTGATCTCTTTTCAGAACTCACCTTTTATGGTGAAGGGAACACATCTATAGTAGACCATATTTCTAAACTTTTTTATAAATGTTTAAAATGTAATATCATTGACCCTAATGTTATATGCAGATTGTTCACTCTCACTTTTCGAGGTCGAGTTAAATATTGGTTCAAATATTTTCTGGCTAATTCGATTGATTATTTGTCTGAGTTTGTAATTGAGTTTTTATCAGATTTTAACAATTATGATTATGATGAATTAAGTGAAGAACTAAGTTGCTTAAGGAAAGAAAATGATGAATCATTCAATGATTTTGCAATTAGGTTCATACATGTTTGTACTAGATTCTCTTTGAAATAAATGCCTCTTATTAATGAATGGTTTGAATATCTCGTTTCTCTCTCAGATAAGCAAGATCAATTAATTGTTAACCAATATGAATTGAGCACTAATACTCAATCTCAAGATGGTTTAAAATTTCACAATGATGTTGAAGTCATTAAGGCACCACATTTTTTGTCAACTTCCTTCATTTTAGCAGATCAAGAGCAGAATGACATTTTACAAGATGTACTTTCCACTTCTAATGTTTCTTTGTCAATAATGTCTTCTTCTATCGAGGAAGGAACTTTGAATTTAAAAGGAGACCGTGGTCAAACTCTCCAAGATATTACAATTGTTTCTGAAGTAAAAGAGATGGAATGTGAAATTGGTAATCTTGTTGTGAGTAAAACTTCCCCTCACTCATGTGAAGAGGTTCAAGATCAATTAGTGGGAGATGAGAACATTGGTCAAACTGGTAATGAATCATCTAATTCTGGTAATTTTCTCTCACATTCACCCTTTTATGATGAACATAATTTGGTCTTGGAAAATATCTCATGTTTGTTAAAAGAACATATGATGAGAGATGATCTGTTTATTCAAGGAGAAGGAACAAAACCAGAATTTGAAACTCCTATACCTATCATTTCAAGAGATGCATTTTGTTTCCTCAATTCTTCTACATATTATTCCTTATACCCTGATATATTTTACCCTAATGTTGTGCAATTGGGTGTTCCATATTACCTTGGAGATAATTCAACATTATATAATCAGGTACAAATTAATAGAGATTACCGAATAGAAGATAAAGAGGAAAATAATTCTTCCCATGAACATATTAATTTTTATTCTCATCAATTATATGTGGGTAAATCTAGAAATGATTTGAAAGAATCTCAAATTGCACCTTCCATTGATTCATATCACTTTGTGTTTAAAGAATAATCTAGAGTTTTCCATGATCAATTATTTGAGGTTGAAAAGTATAATCAGCCAAATATTATTACCAATGATGATTATTCAAAAATGTTGGTCATTCCATTTAGTCCACCTCAAATAGTTAATCTTGAAATATTTAATGTCAATGGAAAGTTTCAAGAGAATGATACACTTCTTTTCCAATCGAGAATCACAATAAGTTCTCACCATCTTGATCTGACCTTTTTACAACATTCTTTCCTTGATAGTCTAATACTTTATTCTCATCGGGAATATTTGTCGTATGTGAATTCTTTTGAACAATCTCATGTTAGTAATTGCATGTATTATGATAGGGTTGCAAACTGCTTGGAGTATTCATATCTCAAAAAGTTTCTAGGGAATTGTAAGATTATCTTCACTTTATTTAGAGAACAAGGAGGTAACTTTGACACACTCATTTTATATCCTTTAGATAGAGAAAATATGGGACGAAAAGAAAATTATCGGGAGGATGGGGCACTTCGGTCTAGGTCGATGGTTATGTCAAGACCCATAACTCTCACAAGCTTCACAATCTCATTTTTTCATATTTTTGTGACCCATATAATGACAAAATTGCAAAATGGCTAGAGGATTCATACAAAAAGAATGTTCAAGGGAATGGTAAGGTCATGCTTGCTTTGTATTTAAATGATGATGATAAAGGTAAGTATGATACATTTTTGTTATTTTTCGATATACTACCATTATTGTTAGTAATATTTGATTTTGTTTCCATTGTAGGATTGGAGTTACTTCGATGGCTACATTGGAAGCATGACTTCACTTAATATTTTTTATTTGTTTAGTAGTTAGAGTAGGTTTAGGAGTAGGTTTTCTTTTAGTTTTATTTCTCAATGTTTCTCTTTGTAATAATGCAATTATGAACACAAGTGGGCACACCAAGAGAACCATAATATGAATGTTGTCAGGGAAGTCCACTTTAAATCTTTTTCTCTCTGCTTTTTGTTGAATATTTCATTTCAAAAACACAGTATCATCGTGAAAATTTTAAATGGAAAGTAAAGAGATAAGTAAATTTGAACTATCAATTCAACCCTGACCTAAGGTGCCACGAGTAGGACTACACTCATATTAATAAGGATTTTTCGATTTTCTTTTAGTCTCTTTTATTTTTAATAATAATGCTTGGTCAAAGTAGCATCTCATGCATCACTATCTTAAGAAAGGAAATTGTTCACACATGATATTTTATATGATTTAGTTCTTCCTTTATTTTACAGTGAGATGTTAGTGGATCCAAAAGCTCAAGTTTATCTTTGGCCAAAATCATTTTGCTGGCCCTTGACCAAGTTTTGAGGAACACTTGGTCATATTTGACTGTTTTTGGGACTTGGACAGCTTGTCAAAGATGGAGCGCAACGCGAAGCGCAAATCGTGGAAGCTAGACCCCTTTTTGGGTCCTTTTAGGGTTTTGGGTTAATGTAATGGGGAAGGGATGTTGGCCCATGGGTTCACCCATGCTTAGGCCCACTTTTGTAATGTATAAATAGATAGGCAATGAAAGAAATAGTAGAAGTTGTTGCTTAGTGCACTTGGTGATTGCTTAGTGCAAGTTGGCTAAAGCACTAAGAGTTGGATCTGTGTGATCAAGTATTGTAAGGCTTTGTGCATTTTTTGTAAGACTTGCAGAGCTGAGTGCAAATCCCTGTGAGAGACTGTTGAAGGATTTGTGTTGTAAGGAAAGGAAGAAGGATCTTGTGAGCTGCGCATATCTTATGTCCTATGCGCAGTAAGGTTTGGAGGCTTTGTGTTGTAACTGATTGAAAACATTAATAAAGAAGAATAATTTGTGTATGTAGCCCCAGGGTGGGGGTGAACCATGGTAAATCTGTGTGTTGCGCTCTATGCCTCGACTTGATGTGCTTGTATCTTCCTTTGCTAAGTGCTTTGATGTGTTTAGATAGATATATTTATGCTTTTTGCTTATGAGCTATGAATCAATGTTAGCTATGATTTGTATGAATATGCTTAGTGCTGGTCTACATGATCTGATCTGTTTTACTGTTACTAAGTGTTGAATGATCTTATATCTAAGTAAATGTTGTGATGCTCTATGCTATCTACGAAGTATAATAAGACTAAATATTGATGAATATTAACTACTAAGTGCTCTGTTAAGTGTTAGAATCATAGTTCTATGTCCCAGCTAAGGTTACAGACATCTAAGTCCTGCAACCACCCCTGCCTCTACCTCGGGTGAGACTTCATCTGCTTCGCAGGTGTTGCTGAAAGGGCCTGTAGTTAGGGTTTTGTTGGTGCGTTGTTGGTGCGTTGAACCCCAGATCTACCCCTGAACCCCAGGTCTACCCCTGTGCCAACAAATGGTTCTGTTGCTGGGACTGAAACTGTGATTGTTGGGAACTGAGCAGAAGAAGCTTTGTGCAAAGATTCATCCTGAAATTGTAAAATCTTTGTGCATGGATCTATGCCCCAGTGCACAGTGATCCACTTGATCTGAAAAGATCTATGCTGAAGAAGGAAGGACAGATCTGAAGGAAAGAAGTCAGATATGCAAGAAAAGAGGTTGATACTGAAGAAAAGAAGTAATATTTGTAAGCTTTGTGCTCCGATAAAGGTAAGAATAGTTAAAAGTTCTTAGATCTGGAAGATTTGTGCCCTGTAGAAGTAAAAGAGGTGAAAATTTTTGTTTCTAAAGTATGGATTTAGGTATGCTTGATAGATTTTGTCCTAGCTTGAAAACTAGGGCATTATTAGATGACAGAACGTTTGATATGAATAGATCTAATAAGAATAATCATAGATATGTTATACCTATGCATAGAAAGAATTTTTGGACTAAACAATGGATGCAGGATCCTAGAAAGTAATTTTTGCAGGTTCGCCATTATTATCCTAGCACACAGTATAAGAAAATTTGGGGATCATTGAAGAGAAAGAAAGGATTAACTCTTTGTTACAGTTGCAGAAGACCAGGACATCTTGCTAAGGAATTCCCTGGGAGAAACCCTAGTTGCCTATATTGTAAGGCTATGGACCATGAAGTATTGGATTTCCCTAGAATGATTGCTAGGCTTGAAAAGTTGAATAGAGAGCAAGAAAACCCTGAAGGAGATCAAGAGACTAAGATTATAGAAGAACCCTAAAAAGAATCAGAGATTATGTTGTTGAAAATGAAAGAAACCCTGGATGAACATAAAGATGCCCATTTGTCAGAGATCTTCAAAGAAAAGGAGAAAATCGAAGTAAGAATAGGAGACTTCAATATTGACAGTGCTCTGGATGAGGGAACATAGATGAACATTATGACAGAAAGTACTTGGGAAACCCTAGGAAGGCCTATCATGGTTCCTTCACTAGGAAAAATAAGATTGTTTAAAGGAAAAATGGTAACCCTATGTGGCAGGATTACTCGGATAGCTATGAGTACCCATGGAGCTTCGACGGAGGAAGAATTCGAAGCTATTAAATTTATTGAGGACTATGCCCTATTTCCAGCTTTGTTAGGCAAGATTTGGATTGAAAAAGACCAGATCCAAAGAAAAGAAGAAAAGGAAGCCCTAGAACAAAAGAAGAAAGAACTCATGGAATTTATGACTAGAAAGATCGCTTATTTGATGGAAGAACAAGAGAATAGATCTAAGCTATTAAACACCAGGGACTTGGATGTCGAAGCTATAAGAGCATTAGAGGAACCACAAAAGACCAAAATACCTAATCCATATGATGAAGGTGTATTACCCTTGGATCTGAAGAAAGAATCTCAGCATCGCGAAGTGACTATGTTGAGAGAGGATAAGGATTAGAATGAAAAAAGGATGATCGAGACGAAGCTCACTGGGAAGAAGGCTAGGAAGCTACGTAAGAAGAGAGCCAAGATCGAAAATTTACAAAAGATTCCATAGGGAACTTCGCAGAAGGAAAAATCACAGGAATTGAGCTTCGTCGGGATACCAGAACAACGACATATGGCACTTCGTCATGGTGAAGAAATATAGCCGTTGGACCCATATACCCATTCGACTTCTGCCCCGAATGGGCAGAAAAGCATTAAAAGATCACTACCAGACCGTTGGACCACGCCATAATGAATGGATCAACATTCATGAAAGCTTCATACCCGTTGCAAGCAAACTGTTGATAAATTTCCTATTTATCTCACCTCACCGTACCCGAAGAACATTTTGGCCAACTGAGAAATCGAAGCCCGCAGAACTAGTGATTGTTTACAGTGATCATTGCAAGTAGTTTGTTCATCCTAGTGTAGCATTTTGACATCATCGTGACCCCGATTATATTTCCCGAGTGTGTATGTCCGACGAGATCACCGAACTTGAGGAATCTGTCACAGAGTTCCTTCTTGATTTAATGACCGAGAGAACCATGTCGGAAAGAAGAATGCCCACCAGAGTCCAAGCATCATCGAAGGGAGGAATGCAATCCTTCCCATCGACTGATCGAGTAGGAACATCTCGATCCGACACAGAAAGAAGAACTAAGCATAAGGACGACATAGCCAATGCGAAGTTAGTTCCATCCATCCTACCATCTTACATACCCCCTCTGAGTGGTGAGATTAATAGGGATAGTGTCCCTAGAGACTTTGAATACACCCTAGTCATTGCATACCTACCGAAAGGAGTGCGCACCTACCGTGCAGATTAAGACAAGGTTACATCATTAAAGTTTTGCAACTTCAACCTAGGGGACTGTAAAGCTTACAGCATGCTCGCCCCATATAAGTACTTTACGAGAAATAAGGGCAAGAATCCTAAGTTGATCCCTCAGCAATGGACGATAAACCTCGCACAGTCTACTTTGCTAAACGTTATGAAAGTACCGCACTTCGACAGACACCAGGAGGTGAATTCTTGTGTAAAACTATTGCTAGCAAGTTACCACGGAGGATAACTATGGTTATATCATCGCATAACTGTTGATATGACGTTGATCAATAGGATCACCAGGCTTGGCATGTAGGGCCCTGATCCCCATGAGTACCATCCTGGAAAGACCGCAGACCGCGCTCTTGCGCAAAAGATCAAAGAAGCCTATGGAGATGTTGAGAAAGGCACAAGAGGCTACAAAGTAGCTTCCATTGAAAGTGACACAGCATGCCTCACATGCCAATTGATCACAGGGAAGATGGTACACAAGAATCGACCAACACAAGTATCTAGCTTTGTAGTTGACCTCACAGGAAAGTGCGCCAAGGGACTACAGATGAACTGGGTGAAGTACCTGGTGAATCAACTGGAGATTGACTGCAGAGAAGCCTAGGATCAGGGGCATGAATTCCATTTTAGCTGGCTCCTAATACTGATCACTTTTTTTGCATGGGAGCTACCGAAAGGTGCAACCTTCCTGGACCTGGACCCATTTAAGCCACTAGTCGCGAATTTTAGTACATTATGGTACTCGAACGACATGAGCAAGCAATGGCAATCAAATGTTGTTTTCTGCACGTACTATAACCAATTGAAATCATCCATAAGGAGCGAACCACACATAACCCCGAACACTTTATAGAGATTCCAACCTTTGATAAAGTTCAGCATGGACCACCACTTTATATACCTAACCCCACGCGTTGATGAGCACTAGGAACAGCTTCAGTCCTATTATAACCTGACAGAAGAAGACCAAGAAGATATCACCAAAGAATGATCGGCGGACCTCCTTGTTCTAGTAGACCCCGCAGAAATGTCCGACATCGACAGCCCGAGAACTACGCAGGATACACCTGGGCCCAGTAAGACAAAGAAATCAAAGTCAACAAATAAGACTGAAGAATTCCAAGATCTTGACAACCTATATATAAGGACAGCTTCATTACACCAGATGAAGTAGGTGATGACAAAGAAGGTACAGAAACCCAGAGAGTCAAAGTACCACTGTCTCGGGATGAAGAAGAATCATTGAAGAAAAGGAAGGTCTCACCTCTGAAATCTTCCTCCAAAAAGAAACCAAGAACCCATGTAACCAAGATGTGAACTGCCCTCACATTAAATGATTTTGATTTCATTGTTGCAGCGGTCAATGATGCTTCAAAGGAAATCATAGAGAAGAAGGAGGTGAAGCAGGAACAAATGTATAGCCAGATTGAGATCACACTCTAGGGAGTACAACAAGAACTCCATTCTAGTCGAGCAACCTCTACTGCACCTCTTCTAGAAGGAACAATAGAAGTGGGACATGAATTAGTTCAGCTCCGCAAGATTGCTAATACAGTCGAAGTACACCTTCGACGTTCTCAGGAAGAAAAAGAACAGGCCACCCAAGCCCTAAAGAAAGCACAAGAGGAACTTATTGAACAACGTTGAACCACACAACAAGAGAAGAATGCTCTCCAAGCAAAATTTGAAGAAGATAGGATGAATATCCAAAAAGAGAAAGAGCAGTTGCTCACAAAGAAGATAGGAATTGAAGAAGCAGTCAACAGAGAATTTCACTCTGTGATCGTCTTAGAGAAAAAGGTCGAAGAGCCCATAGAGAGCCAAGTGACAAAGTTGGCTGAAGTTATTCAGCAACTTCAACAAAGGGTCATGGAATTAGAGCTTCAGACCATACCATAGACTCTGCAAGAAGTGCGTGACCAGCGAGAATTGAATGCTCAGAATGCAATCGAGAGGATTAAAACACTTGCTGCAAAATGTAAAAAGATAAGTAGCAAAAGTGCACAGATATATGAAAAACTATCTGAAGACTCAGAGTTGAAGAAACTGTAGTCCTAACTCCAGGAAGCAAAAGCAGTAAGTTGATACAGTACAGGTGCAACTCAAGCTCATGTCACCCATCGAGAGGATGAAGATATCCTAGGAACAGTGCTCTGCCCAACAAATCGGTCTTACCATGCAGAAGAGAGAGATGGAAGTCACCCAGAAACTCCAGTCGAGCTAGGAGGTAGCCTACCTATTGTTTGAAGAAATTGAAGGCCAAGGAACACTACTCGAACAAGTAGTTTCTGCAGTCGAGCACCAACTGGAAGGACCTATCAGCGAAATAGTTGTTCAGGAGTTTTCTGAACAAGAAGCAGTAGCACAGAGACAATTCGAAGCAGCTAGAGCCAAGCTCGAGACCTTTGAGGTAGATTTACCCAAACTCGAGTGACTTAGGATGAGTCACAGGTGAGTGTTGGGGGTCTGTTGGCCCTTGACCAAGTTTTGAGGAACACTTGATCATATTTGACCATTTTTGGGACTTCGACAACTTGTCAAAGAAGGAGCACAACGCGAAGCGAAAATCATGGAAGCTAGACCCCTTTTGGGTCCTTTTAGGGTTTTGGGTTAATGTAATGGGAAAGGGATGTCGGCCCATGGGTTCACCCACGCTTAGGCCCACTTTTGTAATGTATAAATAGATAGGCAATGTAAGAAATAGTAGAAGTTGTTGCTTAGTGCACTTGGTGATTGCTTAGTGCAAGTTGGATAAAGTGTTAAGAGTTGGATCTGTGTGATCAAGTATTGTAAGGCTTTGTGCATTTTGTGTAAGACTTGCAAAGCTGAGTGCAAGTCCCTGTGAGAGACTATAGAAGGCTTTGTGTTGTAAGGAAAGGAAGAAGGATCTAGCGATCTGCGCATATCTTATGTCCTATCCGCAGTAAGGTTTGGAGGCTTTGTGTTGTAACCAATTGAATACATTAATAAAGAAGAAGACTTTGTGGACATAGCCCCGAGGTGGGGGTGAACCATGGTAAATATGTGTGTTGTGATCTGTGCCTCAACTTGATGTGCTTGTCTCTTCCTTTGCTAAGTGCTTTGATGTGTTTAGATAGATATATTTATGCTTTGTGCTTATGAGCTATGAATGAATGTTAGCTCTGATATGTATGAATATGCTTAGTGTTGATCTACAAGATCTGATCTGTTTTACTGTTACTAAGTGCTAAAATATCTTAGATCTAAGTAAATGTTGTGATGCTCTGTGTTATCTGCGAAGTATAACAAGACTGAATATTGATGAAGATTAACTGCTAAGTGCTCTGTTAAGTGTTAGAATCACAGGTCTTTGTCCCAGCTAAGGTTGCAGACATCTGATTCCTACAACCACCCCTGCCTCTACCTCGGCTAAGACTTCATCTGCTTCACAGGTGTTACCAAAAGGGTCGGTAGTTAGGATTTTGTTGGTGTGTTGTTGTAGCGTTGAACCCCAGGTCTACCCCTGTGCCAACACGTTTCTTGAAAAGATTTGTTTTGTTTTTTTGATTTTGTATACTTCTGATTTTGAATCCCATTAATAAAATTTGATTTGGTTTGTTGTGTGTTTTTTGTTTTCTTTGATTGCTTTGAATGAGTTTTCTTCTTATCTATCTTTTTGAATAAATATATTCCTGATCAAAGAGCTATTGTCGAAGGAAGCATTTATTTTAAGACTTGTGTTTTTCAAGCAAATTGAAATAATTCAAAGAGGTCCTGATATTAAGATATAGCTCAGACAATTGATTTTTAAGTCAATTGTCACTTTCATTTTGTCCTCAAATTGTCTTTGCCAGAGTCTTACACCAGAGATATGGTTTAAATATTTGAGAATTACGATGATCATTAAACTTTTTACGCTCTCCATATTCCTAAGGAATCACTTTTAAGTGCTTCCCCATTCTCTAGATGATTTCTTAAAGGAAATCTAAAATCTCTAAACCATGATAAAACTTCCAGTTTTGAAAGTAACTAAATAACATGATCAACTATTCACCTGTATTGTAATTAACCTCTAGTATCACCCTGCTCTCTTTGTCATCAAGAAATCTA